>QANU01050217.1:340353-397496 GCA_003254905.1 Nissolia schottii
GTGTGCGTAAACGTTAAGAGGGGATAAATGGAGAATTTAGAGAAAATTCAAGGGTATAATGGGAACCGGGAAGGGAAAATAAATGGATGAGGAACCCTTGAAATTTTCTCTGGGAAATTTTCATTTAGTGATTCTGTCTTCTCTTCATTTTAATGCCCCTCCCTTCCCTGTCGGAGCAAAGAAATGAAGAAAGAAGAAGAAAAACAAGAATCTTGTGTAAGTTCTGCTTTGCTTCCCAACCTTTCGCTTTTATTCGTTATTTTATTTAATTTCATCATTTTTTTTTTGGAAAAAAAAATTTCTAAACTTGCAAAATTTATTTTAAATTGAATTAGGTTTCTCCTCTGCTGTCTGTCCAATTATATAGATTGATATATTGTCTACGTATTATCAAATGGTTAGTCAATAAATTAAAAAAATTAAAATTTTTAAAAGAATTAAAATAAGAATAACATGCAATGCACCTAACAAATAATAATTTCGGTTAGGATATCGGTATCTCATATTATGAGTAAAGTACTAGAGCAATCCCCATTCAATTAATATGACTTGGACCTTATTGATCAAATATATTGAGATGAAGGTATTTACCGAGAAAAGAATATTAAGATAAAGGTATCTAAGTAGGGGTGTTCATAACTTGGTCTGACCATCTAACCTAGATTGGCTGGAAGCATTCGGTTCAAATTGGACCCGATTTTCATTAAATCCGATTTTAAATAACTCTAAAAGAAATCCAGTTTTAATTCATAT
Organism: Nissolia schottii; assembly: GCA_003254905.1. Lineage (NCBI taxonomy): Eukaryota > Viridiplantae > Streptophyta > Magnoliopsida > Fabales > Fabaceae > Nissolia > Nissolia schottii. The sequence continues at coordinate 341,107 of QANU01050217.1, forward strand.
CGGGTTTGGGTTTAGTCTCGAGTCACCCGACTCGGCCCGCATACATTACTATACTATGCATTTCTTATTTTCTTTCCTCCCATTCCGTAGCCCATGTCTATTTTGGTGTCTATTGTAGTTATGTAACATCCCGATTTTTTCTCTTACAAAGATTCCGCATAATAAAATGAGATATAAGTAATATAATGAGATTAGGGTTGAAAATCCCACTTTTATTCCCTAAAAGCACCAAATAAGGTAATAGTCCGCAATTTCGCAAAAATCCACAAACACCAGAATTACTGTCTTTCGCCGCTGGAAGTTAATCGGACATAAAAAGTATCTGTAAAGAACACTTGTATGAAAATAAATTTACAAATACCTTAGAAAAACCTAAGATTCCTTTCTAGAACAATTAAGAGATCACAACAGTGGCATCACTATATTTTTCGGACAGTCGTATAAGAAGCACCCGGGCAGCGTATGACAAAACACGATCAAATCAGACTGGAAAGTGGGCCCCGTGGCCCAAGGAAATCTTCTCTCTCTCACGGTTTCTTTCTGCTCTTTTGGTTCAAGTATTTTGGTCAAAAGTCAAAGGATGACAAAGCATCCTTATCCTTTTATTTTTATTTTATTTTCCTTTTTCTTTTTCAAATTAATTTTGTGCCCACAAATGGCCAAGACTACATGGCGTTGAGGGCTATAAATAGGCCTCCATGGCACTTCATTTCGACACTTTCTCATCTCTTAAGTTTCTGCTCAAATTTCGTCCGTTCAAAAACCCTGCTGGTACGCTGTCGAAAAATCGGAAAACTAGCCAGAAAGCTACACACTCTTGGAAACCTTGTCTCATCTTCCTAACCATCCACAAGACTCTAAGGAAGTGGGGTAAACCTAACTTGCTCACATCCTTGGTGACTTCTATGTGATTATGTGTGATTCTATGAACTGTTGTGCATTATGCCATATATGCTAGGCTAACGATGTAGGGATGATTGGGAGTAATCCGACCACCCACGGTCTATGATGCTTGTTAGGATGTTTCATAGGTGATTATGACTGTATACATGTTGTTGATTTTTTGTCTGGAAACTGCTGGTGATATCTGTGACTCTGTCAAGATTTAGGTATACCTAAGCTTGGATTAGGAATCTAACATGTTTTGGATAGGAACTGCATGCTAAGATTTTTATCATGAAAAACTAATATTATTTTTGGAATCTACACTAAAAATTGAGTAGAGATGTTAAGTTTGGTAATTTTTGGAGACCCCGACGAATTTCTTGGAAAACGACGTTTCCAGGTGCACAAGGGTAAAACGGGAATTTTGGGAAAATGGAATGAAAAACTGGGTTGATTTTCATGAAAAATGGGTTTAGAACTATCAAAAACCTCAGGGTCAAGCTTTGATCCCTTTGGATTTTTGAGAACCAAAATTCCAAAGAAAATCAGGTTTTATGGGTCAAAAACAACACTTTTGGGGAAAAGAGCAAAACAGTAATTTCGTGATTTTGGGTTCAAAATCTGGATTTATAAGTATGAAAAATGAGCTTAGGACGATCCAAAACCTTGGGGTGAGGTCTTGGACTCATTCCGGTTTGGGATAACTAAATTCCGACAGTAAGCGAGCATTTTCAGTAAAGCACTGATACATCGTAGTTCAGGCCATGATTGTGGTTATACTCTATGTGTTATATTTTATTAAGATGCATCATGAGGAAACGAGTTGTTATTAGAATGTTAGGACAACCTTAGATAACTAGACAGATAATCACATAAAATAAGGAAAGTGCATAATTGAACATAGGGAAAAAGAGATACCTTAGGAAGGTTCCGACCCCAGATAGTTCGTTGTACCTTATAGAAAGTACATAGCTATATGATTAGGGTAATTCCCTTCTCTTGGCACGTCTACGGACAAGCCCCTCACCAGTCCAGCAAGATGGATTGGTCAATGATGTTAACAAAAAGAAAGAAAGAAAGAAAGAAAGAAAGAAAGAAAAGAAAAGAAAAGAAAGATGAATGTATATGAGGGTGACGTCACACCTAAGAAATGATGANTGATCGTCGTCAATATAGGAGTTAGAAGCAGGTTGTAACCGGATGACCACGTCTACAAAGGTAGAGGACGAAAGGTATCAAGAAGGACGCTACCGGCCTCCTAGTTTGACCAGAAGCGTAAGAGAACCCCAGACACCCTTTATGCATAAGTATGTGATGTACAACTATATGTATGTAAGCCTATAAGTACCGTCAAGAGAACGCTCGAGACGACCTATATAAACGTTGTAGATCAAGCATATAAAGTTAACAAGCATGAAGCCCTAGATAATCAAAGACTAGAGATTCCCTATCACCGAGTAATCTAGCTAAAGCTACTCAAGACTAGGAGGAATGATAATAACCAGTAGGAAACTAGTACGCATGAACACGTAGCGATCTCTTGAGTGACCTAGATCATAACCGAAATAAAGAAGAAACTCCTATGCTAAGGTATCCCACTGAGGACGAAACGTTCTCACCCCCACTCGTTTATGACTCCAGGATCTTACGACAGGACCTATGTTGAGGACTTTGCTGAGCTGCGCGAGGAGCTGTGAAGGGCGAAGACGTGAGGTATATCTCTTCAGGGAATGATCTTTTGACAAACTCACATTTGAGAATATGTAAATCTCTTTAAATGGGAGAATATTTTATTTTCATATATTTTTGTATGATAAGGATATATTCACTTTAGAGAATGATTATCCTATTTGGGTATAATTTTCTCACTTCTAGAAATATAATCACCATTCACTTCTTTGGAATGGGTATAATCATGCACCATTTACTTATGAGAATGAGTATGATTATCATTTACTTCGGGGAAGGAGTGTAACCCATTCACTTTTGGAAATGCATATAATTATCATTATCACTCACTTTATGGGAATGAGTATAATTAATCACCATTCACTTTTAGGAATTACTATATGTACAACTCCATTCACTTCTAAGAATTGTTATATTTTTGCATTGCTACCATTATCATTTACTTCCAGGAATGTTTATATTTTATCATTGATACTACTACCATTCACTTCTGGGAATGGTAAAAGGAAAATAGAATAGAATAATATAAAAGAAGAATATTTTGATAAAGCCATAATAAAGAACACAATTCAAATATAAAATCATAGGAAAAAAATTGAACTGTACACACATAAATGTAAAACGTCATATTTATAAATATTTAAAATTATTGTTAAACGTAAAATAACGTACTTGGGTAGTGTGAATAATAAGATTCATTCACTTTGGGGGAATTATCTTTTGACATATTCGCTTATGGGAATATGCATTATTAAAAAGAATATTCTCAAATAGTTTTGAGTAACAAGGATACATTCACTTCAGGAATGACTATCCATTTTAGGTACAACCGCCATTCACTTCTAGAAATGACTATCTTGTTGATAACGTGTCATAAAACTAATGAGAAGAGTGATAGGGAAAAGTAATAGAGGGAAGATATGTTATTCTTAATCTCAAAGGTGTATTACATTGAGCATCCAAAGCACTATTTATAAACTAATGGTAAGGAATATATAAACATATCAATCTCAAGATATCTCACTAATTAATGACATCCGCCTAATCATATATTTTTATCACAGATTCAATTTCTTTACGGGTGGATGAAGATATACATCGACACAAAGAAAAGGTAATACACAATAATGAATTATGAAATTAAATTTTAAGAATTGGTTAAAAATTTATTGAAAATAAAAAAGAATTTATTAATTTTTCACCATGTACTTTACTTTTTATTCTTTTATTCAGGCAATACGATAGCTTTATTACAGAATCTTCTTTTTATGGAATTTTTTGATTACAAAATCTAATAATTAAATATAATTTTAAATAATAAGAGTAAGTATTAAATTAAAGTTGAATATTTGTCTTTGTTAAAATTTAATTTTGTTATTCTCTCTCTCTATTAAAATCAAAGTTTTTATTAAATTCTTAACTAAAATGATATAAATTTTCTATTAAAGTTTGGTAATGAAATTCTTAACTATTTTTCTTTACAATTTCCTTAATGAAAAAAGAAAAGAAAAATATAATGCATATATATCATATGACTATATCAAATTTAACATGAGAGGATTCATTGTCTGCCCCTATCATATGTCATAAGTAAAATTCATTGAGGTGCAATGAATTTATGCCATATGTTATGTTCTTATTGGACTAGTACCTCTTAATAAGAAATAGCTATATATTACTGAAGATATATTTACCTTCCCCCCTTCTTGTCATTGTCTCACAATCTCATCATTATTGATCTCTCCTCATCACAATTTCACTTCCGATGGAAAGCTGGGTTACGAAGAAGAAGAGATCTAAGAGGCATAGCAGCAACAGATCCTTCTATGAGGACCTCCCAAAGGATTTGCAAATAAACATCCTTAACAGGCTAACAAGGAAGGAGCTTTCAAGGGCTATGTTCGTGTCGAAATCATGGTGCCACCTAATCCTTCTAACCTGCTTACCAATGGTCCTATCCGTGACCATTCCCTTGCTCAAACTCCTCCGAGGCGCGGAATCGAAGACCAGACACGAGATACCTCCAAGCTGGGTCTCGGTTTTTGTTGATACTTTAACCCTCTATCCTTACGTGGGCCTCAATAGACTTGTCAAGTGGTGCATGAGGCTAGCCGATTGCAGGTTCGCAACTAGTAAGTTGGTCGATTCTTGCAATGGGTTGCTCTTATTTTGTCGTAAATCCAAGATTGAGAACTTTGCATGTAAGGTCTACCACTATTATGTTATCAATCCTCTTACAAGAGGGTGCGTGGCTGTCTTGAAACCAAGACCGAGCACTACGAGGTATACATATGCTACTTTAGCCTATGACCCCACCGAATCTCAGTTTTTTAGGATTATTGGCTTCCAAGGTTTGCGCCATGTCAGTGTCTTCTCATCCAGGGCAAGTCATTGGAAAATTCTAAATTTTCAATTACCTCAAGATGTTATTGCAGCTAGGTGGTTGAAAACTTCGATTTACTTGAAGGGTGCGTTGTATCGGCTCACAAGTTCTGAGCACTTGGTAAAACTTTTAGTTGATCCGCAAGAAAATCCGAAGAACCAGGCATTGGCAATAAAATCCCCATGCTCCTGCTCATTCGATAACTGCCACGGGGACATTGGCTTGAGGCACAAGAAGGTTGTCTTTTTCATGTATGCAGGCAATTGTCTAAGAATTTGGGAGCTTGCTGAACGCTTTGACGGAGGTGCATGCACCTTTGACTGGCTTCAAACCCATAAGGTCAATGATAAGTTCTTATTGAATCTTAATGGTCAGCTTTTGGCACTCCATCCCTACCATGCAATAGCATTTTTCAAGTATAAGAGGATCATTTATTACTACTTCTATTGTCGCAACACCATGGCTTCCGATGTGCCGGAAGATGTGGGTCCCATATTAAGCTATACTACTTCCTCTGGATTCCTTTTGCTTGAATACTGCATCCCTCGCAACTTCAATAAGAAGGTAATTATTCGTCAATCCTAAATTTTCTCTACACTTTAATTAATGTCGCTTATTATTTGATCATTACCATGACCATTACGATAATTTGATAAAACAGTGAGCATATTTTAATTTTTCATTGTTATGACTGTAATCTGTGATTTTCCAATTGAACAATTCATGAAAACAACGATCTTGAAATTTATGATTATCACACTGTAAACGAGGTTAAGAATAAGAAACACATACCCGGATCCATATCGTGATTGGATGAAATTAACGAATTCTTTTTCCCTCTCTTCCTTTGGACCTTTCAACCCCTTCTGATGGTGAGAAGAACATTTTCTTTGGCAGACCTCAAACCCTAATGATTTCTGATTTCTTTGGAATCCTTTAATCCTTATTTTTCCTTGAGTAACGCCATCTTATTTATAAGGGAGAGGGGAGGGTCGATTTTACCAAAATACCCCCACTAACTCTATAATCTTTTATAGGATTAATTGCCATCATCTTAATTCCCTTTTATTAGAGTTAGCACTACTGTTAGTTACATGGACCATATTATCATAAGATTATAAAATAATCTTACAATCTCCCACTTGATCCATGTGACGACTTGAAGATCCAATAACTATAAGCGCACACTTTACATTGGAGAACTCAAGTCATCATCTTTCATTTAATTAAGCTGGTTGAATCATGGCAGTCAATGTCAATTAAAACGACATGTTTCCTTCCATGTATCACAAGCAACTTAACCCAAATAATTGTAATCAAGGCATATTATGACCTTTGACTTTAATGTCCATAACATGTTATTTCACAGAACAATACATGTACTTAATATGATGTGAATAACAAATAAATAAAACAGAAACATAACTTTAACTGAATTCATAAGTGTCATAACCATACGAGCAAGTTCCACACTTATGTATACATATCAAGCTAACAACGACTTATCAGTAATGTCCATACTTTTAACATGACCCAAAAACGTTTTGGGCAGTAACCTTTTGGTTAGCGGATCCGCTATCATTGATCATTTACCAATATGCTCAATTAACACTTTCTGTTTCTGCACTTCTTCCTTAACTGACAAGTACTTTATATCCATGCGTTTTGCACTCTTGGAATACTTGTCATTTTTCGAGAAGAAGACAATTGCAGACTTGTCACAATAAATTCTTAGCGACCTAGTTATGCTGTCGATAATACTAAGCCTTAAGACAAAATTCTGCAACCATAATGCATGAACTATGGCCTTAAATCATGCCACAAATTCAGCTTCCATAGTAGAAGTAGCAATGATAGACTATTTCCCACTTTTCCATGAAATAACCCCTCCAGCTAGTAGAAGGACATAACCAAATGTGGATTTCATCTGAATAGCCAACTACTTCAAGGCTATTTGTTTTTCTGTAACTGAGCATGTAATCCTTGGTGCCTTGCAAGTACCTAAGGACCTTCTTTGTAGCTTTCCAGTGGTCTATCCCGGGATTACTTTAATGTCGGCTCAACATTCCAACAGAAAAACTTATATCTGGTCAAGTGCATGTTTGAGCGTACATCAAGCTCCCAACCACAAAATCATAAGGGATACACTCCATTTCCTTACATTCAAATTCATTTTTGGGACTCTGCATTTGGCTAAACTTATCTCCCTTCTAGATTGGAACTATTCCTGAAGAGCAACTTTCTATTCTAAATCTCTCTAACACTTTATTGATATAGCCCTTCTGAGACAATCTCAATACTCCTTGTGATCTTTCACGGAATATTTCTATTCCTACCACATAGGATGCCTCACCCATATCTTTCATTTCAAACTTGTTAGAGAGAAATTTCTTTACATCATGTAACAAGCCAACATCATTCGCAGCAAGAAGAACACCGTCAACATACAGAACTAATATAATAAACTTGCTCCCACTGACCTTCATGTAGATACACCGATCAACAGTGTTCTCTACAAAACCGTATGACAAAATAGTATCATTGAACATAAGATACCACTGTCGGGAAGCTTGTTTTAGTCCATATATTGACTTCTTTAACTTACACACAAGTTTTCTTTTCCTGTGATCAAAAACCCTTCGGGTTGGTCCATATAAACCTCTTCTTCCAAGTCACCATAAGAAAAGCGGTCTTTACATCCATTTGGTGAAGCTCTAGGTCGTAATGAGCCACCAAGGCCATAACAATTCTCAAAGAGTCCTTCTTTGAAACTGGAGAGAAAGTCTCTTTGTAGTCAATGCCGTTCTTTTGAGTGTAACCTTTGGTGACAAGTCTAGCCTTATATCTTTCAATGTTGCCTTTCGAGTCTAGTTTGGTCTTAAAGACCCATTTACAACCAACTCGCTTTGAACCTTCCGGCAACTCGACTAGATCCCAAACTTTATTGTCATCCATTGATTTCAACTCTTCTTTCATAGCATTGAGCCACTTTTCAGAATTGCCACATTCCATGGCTTGCTTGTATGAGATTGGATCTTTATTAATGCTTAAATCACATTCATGCTCAAGTGAATAAACCATATAGTCATCTGAAATAGCTGGTCTTTTCTGCCTTTCAGACTTTCTCAAAGGTATTACTTGCAGTTCATCCACCATTTGCTCATTAGTAACTTGTACATCGTTGGTTGGTTCATTATCCATATGTTCATCTTGTGGGTTTGGAACATTGATTTGTTGCCGTGGAATGTTGTGTGACTGTGATACAACAAAAGGTACAACAACCTGAGGAGAAACACTAGGTGTAGGGATTTCTACACGGTTCTCTTGAATATCCACCCTTCGTGATTCTTCACTCCCACTAAACTGACCTTTTTCAAGGAACCTACCATTACCAGACTCAACTATTCTCCTACTATGATTAGGACAATAAAATATGTACCCCTTTGACTTTTCAAGATAGCCGATGAAATAACCACTAACGGTTCTTGCATCGAGCTTCCTTTTATGTGGATTATATACCCTTACTTCTGCCGGGCAACCCCAAATATGAAGGTGCCTCAAACTGGGTTTCCTTCCTGTCCATAGTTCATAAAGAGTCTTAGGAACTGCCTTACTAGGAACCCAGTTAAGCAGATGCGCAGCGGATCTTAATGCATATATCCACAATGATGGATGTACATTACTATGACTTATCATGCTCCTAACCATTTCCATAAGAGTACGATTCCGCCTTTCAGCTACACCATTTTGTTGTAGTGTACCGGACATTGTGTACTGTGCACATATGCCCTGACTTTCGAGGAACTTTGCAAATGGACCAGGACATTGTCCTCTTTCATTGAACTTCCCATAATATTTACCACCTCTATCAGACCTCACAACATTTACTTTTCTATCCAACCTCCTTTCCACCTCATTAATGAACGTCTCAAGGACGTCCATTGATTGAGACTTTTCATGCAGTAGATAAAAATAACAATAATGTGAGAATCATTAATAAAAATGATGGAATACCTTTCACCATCCCAAGATGGAGTGTCAAGGGGACCACATATGTTAGTGTGTATCAACTCAAGGAGTTGACTGCTTCTCGTGGCCGGACTTTTTGATATATGCTTGGTTTGCTTGCCTTTAATGCAATCCACACATACACCCCAGTCATCAAAATCCAATTGAAGTAAGATTTCACTTTTCACTCACCTCAACATCCTTTCTTTGGAAATGTGACCTAACCTTTGATGCCACAAGAAAACAGAATTCTCATTTCGCTGGTGACATGTAATCTGTGATTTTCCAATTGAACAATTCATGGAAACAACGATCTTGAAATTTATGATTATCACACTGAAAACGAGGTTAAGAATAAGAAACACATACCCGGATCCATATCGTGATTGGATGAAATTAACGAATTCTTTTCCCCTCTCTTCCTTTGGACCTTTCAACCCCTTCTGATGGTGAGAAGAGCGTTTTCTTTGGCAGACTTCAAACTCTAACGATTTCTGAATTCTTTGGAATCCTTTAATCCTTATTTTTCCTTGAGTAACGTCATCTTATTTATAAGGGAGAAGGGGGTCGGTTTTACCAAAATACCCCCCACTAACTCTATAATCTTTCATAGGATTAATTGCCATCATCTTAATCCCCTTTTATTAGAGTCAGCACTACTGTTAGTTACATGTACCATATTATCATAAGATTATAAAATAATCTTACAATGACATCAACATAATATAGTATACTATATATGTGAGAGTCTATGTGGTTCAAACATTTACCATGTCATAGGAATTGTACTAGCGTTCAACTTTTCTTGTTTGTTTATGCACAAGGAGAAATAAAACTCTAATGGATTAAACAACTACATTAACATTATGAGACATTATGACTCCTTGTAAACAAGCCAATAAAAGGTATTATAGTCTCAATAGGGAGTTGTCCGAAACTTATAGCCTAAACAATCGGGTCAAGCCTTGTTAGCTAGACAATCTACACATTGATTTGCTTCCGTAAAAATTTAGCTACATTTAACGACCCAATAAATAGTTAAATTAACCTTATGCGACATTGTGGCTCCTTGTAGATAAGCCATCAAGAATAACGCATTATAGTTGCAATAAGGAAGTGATCAAGACTTATAGCCCAGACAATTAGGTTAAGCCTTGCTAGACAATTTACACATTGATTTGTTTCCACATCAACATGGCTATATTAAATGACCCAATCTTTGTTGAACCACATCAAAATAGCAATATAGTCGACCGGTAGATTTGGTACTCTTGATATAAGCTATAACTGAAAGTTATTGTAAACGATGAGCCTTCCATGCATAAACCATTTTTGTTGGTAGTCTTCAAACTTCTCAATATAGCACGCACCTCAAATCCAAATACTAATAGTCTATATAATAATTTAAAGCCACAAGTCATCTTATTTCCTTCCATAATTTCATATATTATAAATCCAACCAATTTTTTTCCAGCAATCTTTGTGTCCTTTTGAAAATGTTGCCAATATATCTTGTTTACATAACTTAAATGATGTTAGTAGAAACCTTGTTGACATTAAAAAGAGCATGTTTTATCCTATGTATGAAGACTAAACAAAAATGCTAAAAAGAGTCAGGGAGTAGCCAAGTTTCCTTGAAGCTAAATAGTATGCTATGTTGAAATAATGGAAAGCCATCCATTGCCATTAGGAAAGGATGAAACTGACCTAGGATGTGATCATGGAAGAGTGAAGATACAAGCCTTAAAAATTTGAGTTCTTCAGGAAGTATAGTACATGAAAAAGGCTAGAGAAGTGAAGCTTTCCATTAGAGTTGAGTTATTAGACTGATTCACAATTGAGTCTTGGATAAATAAGTAAGCCTTCCCATTTCATTTCATCCAACAATCTCCATTATTTTTTTTCAAATATTATTCAAAAAAGTTTTTTAGTTTGGGTAGTGTTTTTTATAGTAGAGACCCTGTACAAAACTTTGATTACTTATCTCATGTAAGACAAATCCCAATAAATTACATCTCTTTAATAAATGGATGTATAATTAGCCTTAAAGTTTGTTCATTCATATCAAGTAATGATATGTGGTTTTCTACAATTTATGCATACACAGTCTCTAATCTCTCTTCTTTATCCTTTTGCAGCATGCAGAAGATTTTAAATGGCTTCCCACTATGAAGAATGGAAGGTAAAAAATAAAATAAAACCATTTCATTTTGTGTTTAATAAACTTGTGATCAGGGATTGTTATGAAGTGATGGTGTGTGCATGTGTGTGTGTGTGTATATATATGTTTGATCAATTTTTTCCCATGAGAATTCTTTCACAATACTCGTTATGCAAATTGATTGTTGAAACTAGTCATTGGCAACTTATCAATATATGAAAGCATGTAGCTATTCTATGATGTTAAGTTTGTTGCCACACACACATGGTGTCTTAACCAAATAATTTTAGGTTTTTCCCTTGATAATCCTAAGTTGTTATCATTTGTTCTCCTCTTTCTTCACTTTGGCTCCCATTGAAAAATTGCTTATATATTCATTGTGTTCTTGCAGACAAGTGGCAACTTATATTTTAGAAAATTGATGGATTCGAAGCAATGGGCTAAAAAATTGTGAAGATGTTGATCAATGCCTTGTGTTAAGCCTTATGATTTTTGTATTAGCTGCCAAGTTCTTAATAAATTTTTAGACATTTTGAACACATTGCTCATTTTTTTCACTTATTTGTATGGAACTAATATTTAGTATGTACTTTGCAATGGCAAAGACAAATACAATTAAGAGCGCGTTGTGTGTACATTTACTCTCCAAAGCATTGCAATTACTATCTTGATTTTTTATTCATTATTATTAATGTAAAATATTTTTAAAATATAAATATGTAAATATAAAATAATTATATATATAAATCTTCTTTTTTACACACTCAAACAAATTCACACTACCACACTAAAAATTTCATACTCACATTAGAACACGGACACATGCCCACACACTAACAAACTCAAACAACACAAACTAACTATTAAATGAGAAATGTTCTATGTACAACAAAAAAATATACAACTACATCTAACCTTATTAAATGTGGATTTTCTCTCTAGTCTTCCCCCACTATCCCTCACTTTCACGCTCTTCTTCCCTTATTCTTCTTCTTTTTCACTTTTTCATACTCTCCCTTCATTTTTTTTGTTCAATTTTTTCACTTGTAAACTCCATTTATTTTTCATTTTGCACCTTTTCTTCTTCTCTATTACTCTTTTCTTGTTCTTTTGTTTTTGTTTCTCGATTTTTTCTTCGTTTTTGCTATTTTTGTTGTTTGTACTCATTTTTTTTCTTAAAACTTATGGAGTGCATAGAAAAGGACTTCTCGTATCTAAGTTGTTCGCTATGTTTCAGAGTGGTGCAATATTTGTTTATGTGTGTTGTAGTGTTTGTTCATGAGTGTTGTAATGTTTGTTTATTTCTTCATTTCTATGTGGTGTGATGTTCGTTTCTGTGTGTTGTAATGTTTGTTTATATGTGTTGCGATGTTTATTTAATTCTTCATTTTTTTTGGTGTAATGTTTGTTTATGTGTTATTATGTTTGTTTATGAGTTTTGTAATGTTTATCTATGAGTATTATAATGTTTATTCATTTATGTTGTAATGTTTATTTATGAGAGAGTGGGTGGGGAGCAAAAGAGAGATTGTGACAATTTATTTTGTGTTTGATAATGTTTGTTTATTTGTTTAGTAATGTTTATTTATTTGTTTTGTAATGTTTGTATATAAGGAAGCATGAATACACAGGAGAGAGAGTGCGGTATTACTTTTCCTGAGTTAATGTGGCACGAGCCCTGTTTTATTTTACTTCCGTATGTAAAAATTGTTTGTTCATCGGTTTTATAATGTTTGTTCATTTCTTTAGAAACATTTGTTTACGCATCTGTCTGAGTGTATGCCTTACATATACGTACATTGGCTTAACGGTGGACGTTATTCCATTTTACACCTACCACCACTATTATAAAATACATGCACACTAATAGTTTCCCAAGGTCCAACAGGTGTACACGCGCACACACACCAAAGAATAGTTTAAGTCCTAGACAAAAATGTCAATATTACACCTTGTACTTTATCATTACAAGATGAAAAACTATAGGCCAAAGAGCAGCATTCACACACCTATATTAACATGAACCAAATCAAACACACCCCATTAACAATGAAAAAAAAAATACTCATAACAAAGATTAACATACTAAAATACACACATACTAATACACACAAAGGCTATAAGATCAAGCATTTGCATAGTTTTGCAATAAAAAAAATCATAATATGAAAAGGGCCAAACCCTACACCCCCTTTACCCTAACCATCAACTTGTTACTAATTCACGAACCTGACACGCACACTAGTCAAGAGCACAACAACAATGGATAGAAATAAATAAATAAATAAATAAAAACATCAACAACATAGAAATAAATAATAATAAAAATCAACAATGATAAAAATATAGAAAAGAAATTGAATTAAAAAAGAAAAAGAAAACTAAATGAAAAGAGAGATATAGAGATATAGAGAAATTGAATCGAAAGGCTTATGATTCCATTAGGCGGGATATTGTGGGTGATGTTCTACGTCAAATAGGTTTTGGTGTGCAGTGGAGGCAGTGGATTTGTGTATGTATAAGGATTGCTTCCGTGTCTGTGTTAGTGAATGGTGTTGCAACAAAATTGTTTGTTATGAAGAGAGGGTTGTGTGAAAGGGATCCTTTGTCACTTTTTCTTTATGTTTTAGTGGTAGAGGTATTGAACAAACTGGTGGCAAGAGCAATAGAAATGAATCTGGTAAGAAGGGATAAAAGTGGGGTTTATTGATCACATTTACAATTTATAGATGATACAATTCTTTTTTTTTTTTNTAGAGAACTAGAGATTTATCACCTAACATTAACCAAGATCATAAATGAACCTTAGGGAAAATGTGATACCTTAAGAAGATCTCGACCACAATGGGCGCGAAAAACCTTGAAGTTAAGTACATTGATATGTAATAGGAAATTTCCCCTCTCTTGGCACATCAACGAGACATGCCCCTCGCTGTCCCACATGATGGACTGGCTAAATGAAAGCATGTGAAAGCAGGTCTAAAACTTGTGAATGTCAAAGTCAGATTTAAAAAGGACAAGTATAAGAAAGAATAAGATTATATCATCAGACCAAGTCGCCAGAGGTGCAAAGAGTAAAGAAAAATATGATATGAAAACAAAGAAAGTTATAAGACAATGATCGAAAAGTACAGACATGAAAGGCAAAGGAAGTCATGACATGAAAGTATGAAGTGTTAAGAAAAGAAACTAAGAGGATATGATGTCATGATTCCATCACTGGCCACGTCGAAAGGGTCGGCCCCTCACCACCCTGCATATAGGGATGATTACTTATATGAAATATGTTTGCGCTAAATACGCATGTGGCATAAGCTATGCCATTAATTTAAAGGATACGAAGTAGGTTGTACTTTGAACGGGGATGACGGTCCCAAGGGGTACAAAGGGGAACGATGGATATAGTATACATAAGAAAGACGTTGCCCAGAGTGCTTAAGAAACCCCCTATTCCCCCCCATGTATAATTATGTGATGAATGTATATGGTTATGAATGTATGTACTTTAAGGCAATGTTGAGTGATTGGCTTTCGAATTACTTCCTTGAGAGACGACCTAGGTTAGTCCTCTTTACTATGTTTTTGGGGTTTACTTAGTTATAAATTATTATTTGATCACACACTAAAATTAATAATGCTTTGGTGTGTGCAATCAAGCAATAATGGACCTATGTGAGTCCTCATATCCGACTTAGACATCTTAACTATTTTTAACTCAAACTTTCCTTTAGATCATAAATCGACAAAAACCTCAACCATTCNATTTTAAGTGTTTAATTGGTGTGTATTTATGTTTAGATAATTTTTATATCGTTCATTAATTTGTCGCACGCGCAATCACGCGCGTAATCGGGCAATTAATGACCAAACACGTAACAATTTTTGGAGCAAAAATCTGCTCCCACACACAGCACACTTCACGGCACCCTTAGCCATTTTTTCTTACCCCATTTGCTTCTTGCACACTCAAGAAGCATGCATGGCCTAAGAAACCCAAACCCCATCATTACCTCTAATTTCTTTAACCTAATTTTAATCCATTTCTCCCCATAAATCCCCTCCCAAACCTAAGCCTTCCATCAGCTCCCACTCTCACATTTCTCATCTTCTTCTTCCTCATATTTCTCTCCATAGCCAAAGAGCAAAGCTTCCAAGAACCACCATTGTCCTAAAGCCAAAATTCAAGCATTGTTGCCTAATTTTCTTAAGCAAAAATCGAAACCCTCTAAGCCCAAGCTTCACCATCTCCTTCTCATTTTTCATCCACTAAAAATCTAGAGTAGAAGACTATCTTGTTCTCTCTAGAAGCTTGAACTCACTTCTATCACAAGAAGCAAACCATCCTCGCCTTCATTTTCAAAGTAAAGGAGGCATCAAGCTTGGTTTCTCAAGCACTCTTGGGAAACTCTCTCCTCAACACAGACTACACCACACCTACATTCAGCAAGTGGGTAACTATGGTTGAATCACCACCTTGGTGGTTTTAGTGTGCTTGCATGTTGCATGCAAGGACTTTCATGTGATATATGTTTTGTGATAATGTGATATGTTGTATTTTCTGTTATACGATTGAATAGTGATGCATGCATATGTTAGATGACAACATATCTCTTGTGTTTATTGGAAAGTTTGGTGAAGGCTATAAGTGGTGGTGCATGGACAAGGTAAATTTTGCTTACGTTTTCTTCAACAGACCTATGGTCATTCGAATGACTTGCCTCAGTCATTTGAATGAACCACTGATATTTTTAAACCAAGAGTGAAAGGTTCAAGTCATTCAAATGGCCAGCCTTGGTCATTTGAATAAATCACTGATTTTCAGAACCGAGATCTAAATATTCAAGTCATTTGAATGACTAAGACTTGGTCATTTGAATGACCTAATTTGTGTACAAACCCGAGAGCCAAAGTTCTTTGTCATTCGATTGAATGACCTTGGCTATTCGAATGACACTCCCAGTATCAGTTGTCATTTGAATGAACCTAATAGGACATTCGAATGACTTAAGTTTTTAACCCTCTGTCTTCAATTTTTTCTCATTTATGGGGTTGTGCATTACGTGTTATATAGTACATACTGTTATGATGATATAAATGAATGTGTGTTATGTACTATAATAATGTTATTATGCATCATGAGGACACGGTCGTCGTTAGGACCTTAGGACGACCCTAGAGAACTAGAGATTTATCACCTAACATTAACCAAGATCATAAATGAACCTTAGGGAAAATGTGATACCTTAAGAAGATCTCGACCACAATGGGCGCGAAAAACCTTGAAGTTAAGTACATTGATATGTAATAGGAAATTTCCCCTCTCTTGGCACATCAACGAGACATGCCCCTCGCTGTCCCACATGATGGACTGGCTAAATGAAAGCATGTGAAAGCAGGTCTAAAACTTGTGAATGTCAAAGTCAGATTTAAAAAGGACAAGTATAAGAAAGAATAAGATTATATCATCAGACCAAGTCGCCAGAGGTGCAAAGAGTAAAGAAAAATATGATATGAAAACAAAGAAAGTTATAAGACAATGATCGAAAAGTACAGACATGAAAGGCAAAGGAAGTCATGACATGAAAGTATGAAGTGTTAAGAAAAGAAACTAAGAGGATATGATGTCATGATTCCATCACTGGCCACGTCGAAAGGGTCGGCCCCTCACCACCCTGCATATAGGGATGATTACTTATATGAAATATGTTTGCGCTAAATACGCATGTGGCATAAGCTATGCCATTAATTTAAAGGATACGAAGTAGGTTGTACTTTGAACGGGGATGACGGTCCCAAGGGGTACAAAGGGGAACGATGGATATAGTATACATAAGAAAGACGTTGCCCAGAGTGCTTAAGAAACCCCCTATTCCCCCCCATGTATAATTATGTGATGAATGTATATGGTTATGAATGTATGTACTTTAAGGCAATGTTGAGTGATTGGCTTTCGAATTACTTCCTTGAGAGACGACCTAGGTTAGTCCTCTTTACTATGTTTTTGGGGTTTACTTAGTTATAAATTATTATTTGATCACACACTAAAATTAATAATGCTTTGGTGTGTGCAATCAAGCAATAATGGACCTATGTGAGTCCTCATATCCGACTTAGACATCTTAACTATTTTTAACTCAAACTTTCCTTTAGATCATAAATCGACAAAAACCTCAACCATTCCCCATTATTCCTTCGTCATTTGAGAGGATAACTTTTTGGCCTTCATCTAACTCCTTGTCCAATAGAAGGGGAAACAGGGATTACCCTCAGAATCTACAAACTCCGACTTAATACTATCACAAAATTTCACCTTAAAGAATCTCATTTTGAACCCGTGATATGACTCTCCAAAGGCACCAAAAAGTAAAAATTGTTTTTGTTGAACCTAGCTCGAAATGACAACCGCATGTTTACTATTTGAACCAGCTACTAGAGTAAACATCTTAAACCATATCCTAAAGGAAGTCAGTAGCCCATAGTAATGACATATTTCCTCAAATCTGTGAATCATCACCCAACTGTTGGGATGAATTTGACTGAGGGCAACAGAAACGTAATTTAGTACACCAATTTTGAAATCAAGAAACGGTAGTTGTATCCCAAGTTCCAAGAAAAGCGTATTGTACATATAGAAGAAATGATCGTCTTCCCCACTTTCTCGTTCAAAACACACCGCCCCTTGCTTCTTTGCACAACGTATTTTAAATTCATTGTCTTGGATCCCCCCTTACAATTAATTTTTTTCCCCACATTGTAGTTAGTTATCTCCTCCTTGCTCATCTCAGAAGAAAGGAACAATACCTCCTTGGCTACCCATGCAAGGGTGGATAGGGGTATCCTTAATCTTACGTTTCACCATACCTACAAGGGAGTCATGCAATAACATTAGAGGTGACAATCCCAATTATACCCAAAAACCCAGTAAAAGGAAAAAAGAATCTCTATGATGTTGCTACTACCAATAAGGGACCCTAAACTAAAGATATGAAGAAAAACTGCCAAAAGCCCTTAAATAACAACACAACAAAAGTAGAAATTGTAGGGAAAAATGCGAGAAAACTACAAAATCCAGAAAAATTGAAACTCATTTATGCTAGGGTTTTAGAATAGATCAGAAACTCCAAAAGAAGATTAAAGAGTAAGAAAAACTTATTGATAGAGGTATGAAGAAAGAAGTTAACTCAAAAACAAATAGGGGCGATGAGGGAGTTGCGCCTGAATCTACGGAGGAAAAATGAAGAATAAGCAGTGAAAAAATGAGAAGAAATGAAGTGAGAAAAAGAAGAAATGAATGAGAAGGAAGAGGGAACATTTAAACTCACTAAGACTGGGGGCATGCTCGTCACTTCCCTATCTCATCATAAGGGCATTTTGGTCCTAGAGAAGAAGAAATAGTTGTCCAACCATCACATCTTAGTCTAGTAGGCATCATTAACCTCAAATAATGAAACGATACAAAGGTGATGTAAAACTATTTGGGTACGGGTTTGGCCTTGTAAGATGCTTATACTGAGTAAACCCTAAGCCCATCTACTACACCGACGAACTTGAGTTGGGGGAAATTGTTAAAAGATAAATTCCTAAGCCCATTATTTCAACTCTAAAATTAGGCTCCATTACCTGGCTTTGGCCCAATAAGTGTCCAAGTTGGCCCACAAGGGTGTGATAAAGCCAATACGAATGTTAATAGCACATGATGAATAAATAACAATCATAAGTTAAAAATCCTAACGGTTGAAGCGTGAAATCTGGGACCCGCCTAACAAACATTACAAGATCCCCAAAATATGCCCAACCAACCATCCAATGGTCAATACCGTGCGAATTACGTAACCTTAAGTATAAAAAGATAATGCACCACTATCTCAAGGTAATGTATTTTCCAGCCCTAATTCACTCACCTTGCACAAATTCTTATTTGGGCGCTAGAGTGCCTTTGTATGTACCCCCAACACTGACCCAAAATTTTGAGAAGCCCATCAGAGTATAAGATTTTTCACCACGCAACGAAGGTTCATCAACCACGAGAGGCAATATCGTTATAAACTCATTAATTACAAACAGGGATCAAATTGGCCCATAAATCTTGACCATTTAAAAATTAATGAATAATTAGGATTGTACATGAAAATTATATATATAATAATTTATATTTATATTTTAATAACATTTTATTTGATTCACCAATTTTACCCTTCCTCATTTTCATAATTTTTCACCCTTCCCACCATCATCTCTAGCACCACCGACACCACCCTCAACTCTGCCCTCATTGCTAGAGCTAACACCTTATCATTGAATACCCCAAAAAATTTTCAGAAAAAGCAATCTTCATTATCAACCTTTATCATCAACAACTTTGTCTCCTTTCTAAGCTAGATGGAGAAGATGAACGCGAAGCAAGATGTAACAGATCTATTGGCCTTAAAGATCCAGATCCATCCTCAGCTCGTCCTAAGGAGGGATGGCAGAAACCACCACCGGAGCCACCAGATCTGACAGTTGCGACAGAGATGGTGACATAAGAAGTGGAACCAGAGCAGGGAACTCAGGGGGCAACGATCTGCAACAAGGCAAGGGTCATTGCCAGAGAAGAGGAGGAGGCCGCAAAGCTCACTG
This sequence comes from Nissolia schottii, assembly GCA_003254905.1. Classification (NCBI taxonomy): domain Eukaryota; kingdom Viridiplantae; phylum Streptophyta; class Magnoliopsida; order Fabales; family Fabaceae; genus Nissolia; species Nissolia schottii. Next base: position 360,852 of record QANU01050217.1, read on the forward strand.
TCACAACAGATGAACAAGCATCACCAGATCCGTGCGGTGGAGACTACATCGCGGTGGAGTAAGCAACCGTGTCATTACTGGACCTCTCTCAAGCACCACTTGTGTCAAGGGCGGAAGCGCTATTGCCGATTGCAGGACAGAAGGAAGGACAGTGGAAGCCACCACCAAAATCGCCAGATTTGAGCATGAAGAGGAAGAGGAATTGTTTGACACCACCGGATGCAGATCTGGTCGTGGTGGGCATTGGTGGGACCACTGCAACAGAGAATGAAAGATTCCAGGCCTTGTGGGTGGCTCGAGCGGTATCGTCGACAACGACGTCTGGCGGAAAGGGGAGGAAGATGAAGGGAGATTTGAGCGGAGAGAAGACGGCGCAATGGCTGGCGAGACGCACGGCTACAAGCAAGGAGGAAAGACTCTAGAGAGTGGCCCAAACGACGTCGGTGGAAGAGAGGAAAGAGATGACCACCGAGGTTCTTCTAACAATGGTCTCAACTAGCACGAACGGTGATTCGCGCAATGCCATCCACGGTGGGCTGTGGCCGCCGGAAACAGGAGCAAGGAAGAAAAGGGAGAACGACATCGGTGAGCCCTTTCCGGCGACGACGACAGCGCCAATCCTTTCTAGCTTGTGGGGAGTTGTTGCTGAGAAGCACGGCATGCTGGTGGTGGCCGTCGCAACGTTCGTGTTGATGGGGCGAGAAGCGGTGTTGGCCATAAGGGCCATGGCGCTGCCTACAGCAAAGGGAGAGAAGACGGAAATGTCCAGGGAGCAGTCACCAACCAAATGGGATGAATGGGAGAAGATGGAAGCACTTCAGGTTGCCAATAGGCAAAATGGGCCAAGTTCCATTGTGAACGCAATGGGCTTCCTCATGGGTTAGACCCAATCAGCAAGAAGGAACCAAATTGTTGATAGGAGCCATTATGTTTGTTCAGAAGTCCATTTTGTTTTTGAAGCCCAAATGGATGCAATTCAAGCTTGTTGGATTATTGCTTATGAATTTTATTTTAAGCAATGGGATCTTGGTGGAGATAATTCTCAGACCTTGAGAACAAGATCCATTTTGAAGGGGGAAGTAATGTAACGAGTAAGAATGAACTATAGGCCCAATAACCCAATTAGTCCAATTGGGAAGTCTGGGAGATTATAAATAGGGGATATGGCAGGTAAAGTGGGTATGAAAATTGTTATTGTATTGATCCTACCTCTCTCTAGGATATTTTCCTTTTCTCTCTTAGTTCATCTTCTTCCTTAGGAAGGGGCACTGCCACTATCCCTCTCCCTTCCCTTTCAATTGTAATTCAAACCAGAAAAATACATGAAAATACACAATTATTCTATTATTCCTATTATTCAGTCTATTACAATTTCACTTCGTTACAATATCCACCCTCTAAAATTAGTCCTTTACATCATTAGATATTAAAAAATAAAAATGAATTTTATTTTTTACTTTATTTATTCACTAGCAAAATGTCTAACTTTATCTTCTAAAATAAGTCTTCTAAAATAAAATCTAACCAAATATCTCATTTTATTCATTAGGTCTTTTGAAATAAAATCTTATTTTAGATAATAAATTAAAAATAAAGGAAACAATTTTAGCATAGATTAATAAAATGAGTGACTATGCGCGTGTATTATGGTATATATGTATGTATATGTATGTGTCTTAACCACTCAGAATAATCTGCGTCTGAAACTAAAACATCATTGCGCGTTGTCGAGAAAATATCCGGTATACCCCGTAACTACGCAATACCCTTTTCACTGATTTGTGTGTTTTGGTTGAGGACCTTATCAGATTCTAGGTGCCAAGATCCTCGCATTCCAGACAGTATGCTTGGTGATTGGTGAATCGCTAATCATGGCATGTTTCATTGTTGACCAATACCCTTTCAAAATCTCAAACCAGGAAACATTCTTATATCTGAGATGACACTTGACCTCATATCGATAAATGAAAATGGAGGTGAAACACTGCAACCTATTGAATAGATGAATAAACCTGTAGATTAATTTAAGTAAATATTAAAGGAATCCGAGAGCCTTAACCTACAAAGAATGATACATTTTATATGATTGATAAGTTTCGAAATTAAAAGCAACGAGGTTGTCCCCCATAAAGAAATTTAGTAAACGGAAATTTGCTTCATGAGCATCTCTATAGCCTAATGTCTAAAAAAAACTAAGAAAAATATACCTTCCCGGTTCATGACTGTCACTTCTCCCTTCACCAGAATTGGCAATTGGATCAAGTTGACAGACATTCATGACATTTTCTAATTTTTTTTCTATTATTTAAAGCCTCCAAAAAGACTTGGCCTGTACAGTGTTCACAGTTTGTTCAAACATTCCGCCACGCAGTGCAACTGTTTTCAGAAAGGGTGTTTCTCAGCTTTCCGCCACATAGTAATGCAAGGAGTCCTGAATGCCAGAGGATGAATGCAGCATATGTTGGGGGAGTTTCTCAACTCATCCCGCATTGATCATCTGAGAAAAAATCACCATCAGACGGAGTCATATTTAAATCTGGTAACAAGAAAACACTCCTGGTTGACTCAGTCCCGGTGGCCTTGGAATCTGCTGCTTGTGGATGAGTATCATCGTCAGCCCTGGAAGGTGCTACTGTCTGTCTGGCTTGGCAAGAATTTGTCAGCAGCAATCCATCAGGTGTTGAATCTGGCTTGTTATTAGGTACTGAACCCAAATCAAGCTGAGGAGAGAAAAAAAAAATAGATCAAGGTAAGCTAAAAAGGGAATGAAGATATCTGAAAATCACTGCAATAATCATGTGTTTGGATATTTGATAACGACATCTGAATTTACCTTCATCCTCTTTAGGCTCTCATTTCTAGCTCTCTGTGCCTCATAAGTGGCATTTATAGTTGCAATCTCCTGCAAAATTAGGAGCGATGTTAGAAACTATGCATACCCAGATGTGGATAAAAGCAGGTCTTTTCTTAGTATATGAAAATAACATCACATTGATTGATGATACCTTTGTTAAATATATCCTTTCCTTAAGCAGGGAGCTTTCCTCTTCCTGAAGCTCAGCAAAGGTCTAGAAGAAGACGTGCCAAAATGAATCATAGTTAGCAACCATGGACAATAAAACAAGATGCATGTGACCTTTGCAATTTTGAAACTAGCAATGAAGTAAAAGGTGCTTGTAAAGTTAGCTTTACCTTTTTCCTTCTGCACTTCTTGGTGGATGCAGAGTTGCCAGTATATTCACTCGTAGCGGTCGCCTGAAAATTTCAATCATTAAAAACGTTAGCTAAACAACATTTTGAAAACCATAACCGCAAAGGAATTAAACAAAGGGAGAAAGGGGAGTTTTGTTGACTAGGCAAAAATAACCAAAACTATATGGGTAAGGAAATCAAAACAACCCGAGCACGAAAGTTAAAAGTAAGAAAGAGAGAGATGGGTCAGTCAGAGTTTGTCAAAGTAATCATGAGGAAGAAACGTTGAATTCTACAGAGCAAGAGACACTGAACGTTCGGGTTCCGCCGCTAAACTAAGAAAATCGGCTCACAAAAACAAGGAGGTTGCTTGACGCTTGCTACTTGTATAATAAAGTAATATATAAATAAATAAATATCAATATTAAATTAAAGAAAGAAATATTTAAAAAAGGCTATTAAAGCGAATTAGACAATTGTACCCAATCAAAGAAAAGGAAAAAAAAAAAAAAAAAAAAAACAGAAAGACAATTAGACAAAGACGTGGTCACACACTCAAGAGTCAAGATGCTTAAAAGCTTGCACAAAAATAGAAGTCAGATATAATCGAAGCTAATCCGCAGGGTACAGCTCATACGCCAATGACCCGCGTCCTCTGTAACTAAACCGCCCAAACCCTAATTGCCGCCACCACCACCACCTGTATCAGGTGATGCAAGCTACGTCATTAGAGGAGGCACGCGGTGGCACGTGATGGGGTCCTCTTTTCAGCGCTCACGTGACTTGATCACATGCCCCCCATTATTCCATTGAAAAAAAAAATACCTTTCACCCTTTTTATTTCGGCACAGGAAAAAAAATTTCTCTATTTGTAACCCTTCTTTTTCTTCTGGTACTTTTTTCTTTCCAATTTTGGGGGGCAAAGGGTAACAGAAGACGCTTCTTCATCCTTCACCCCAATTGAAGCCACCAAAGGTCGTTAAGACATAAATTTTCTTCAATTTAAGACATTCAACAGCAACAGTCGCCGCTTCGCTATCACCCTCGTGAATCTCATCTCTCATACCGATGCCCCTAGTTCTGGACCTCACCCCCCAACACAGCTGTTTTCATTTAATTAAAAACTATTTATAAACAAATTAGATAGTTTTGTGTACTTTTTTGTAAATTAAAGAGATTCGTAATTCGTAATCTACATTAAATCAGCAAAAATCAAGGGTGCATGTCGCACCGTTTGTTGAAAGACCCATGGGCCCCTGCGGAAGATTGTGATGTGATGTGATGGGTGTCCTTCAACACGCCATTTCCTCACACCAACGCAACGCCCAATGTTTTACGCACCCAAAACAGCATTGCCATTCCAAAAATATAAAAACAAAAAGAAATACACAGCTACGAAATTCTAGCCAAAATTTTTCACAAGGTAGGAGTATCGAATTGGTTCGCTAGACCGATCCACCGAAACCTTGCCGCAGCGGAATATTTCTCCGACCAACTCAAAACGCACACTAACTTCAACGAAACGCAGACCTCGGTGAGCTTTCTCTACAGTCCCCATCCTCCTATCTGCACCCATCCCCGTCTAAACCGGAGAGGGTCCCACCTACCCGCCCGCTTTTTTCCTAATTACCAAAATGCCCGCGCTCACGCTTTGGAATTTCACCAACACTGGCTAACAAAACAACAACAAAGGAAGAAAAGGAAGGGGGAAAAAAAAGGCTGGAGAAATTTCCGGGAATGGCTCACAAACACCATCTATCTTAGTTGGACCTAGCAAGGGTGTTTCGGTCAAATTGTGCCAAAACATAGGGGCAGCTAACCCCAAAAAGAGGCGAGAAGAAAACGTGAACCGATTTCTTCAGCTTATATGATACGTTGCTTGTTGTGGTGCACGGAAAATAACACAAGTACCCGGGGGTATCTCCGTCAACCAAAATATAATAAAAGGAAATTTCATAAAACCGAAAGAAATAGAATAAAATAATCAAAATAAATAAATGAGAGAAAACTTAAGGAATTGCGATAATCCACCATCCATGACCACCCGCAGTCATAAATCAGAAATATATAATTATATCGAAAATCAAATTAGAAAAAGGACAAAATAACTTGTTTTCACAAAAATGAAAAAAATTACGATGAATGATTTGGCCATCAGCATCTGACCAAAACGATGCACGATTTGGGAAACCGAAAACACTGGCCATTCATAAAACAGAGAAACCAGGTATTAAAAGGTAATAAATAAATTTGGCGGTGGACGAAGGGCAAATCAGTCAAAACGCGAGAAAACGTCATTCGGAAGGAAAGAATGTTCCATCGCCGCAAACCGCCGTCAGCCACCGCTTAGCTCCGGCGAGAATTGCGCGAGTTCCGTTTGGGGCATTTCAGTCAGAACAACACGATTCTGACACACCAGAAACCAGAGAACGAGATAGAGATAGAAAACGAGAGAGAGAGAGAGAACGAGATAGATAGAGAGAAAACGAGAGGGAGAGAGAATGAACCAGAGAGAGAGAGAGAGAGATTGGGGTAGAGAAAGAGAGAGAACCTTGGATCTGGCGGCGTTGTTGCGAGTAGGGCTTCTGGACTCTTCGCAACCGTCGGCGGTGCCGGAAGGGGAGGTGCCGCCGCTCCAAGAAAGCGGCGTCGTCGGGCTGCATCTGGTGGAACCCTCCGCATCCTCTTCCACCACCTCCTTCTTCTTCTTCCTTCCAGAAACGGCGGTGGCGGCGCGAGATGCGGCCGTCGACCTGGTCCTCCGCTTCTTCGCTCCCCACCTGGGAACCGTCGGCGTCGGCGGCGATGGGAGCGCTGGCTGCGATTCCGCACCAGAGTGCTTCAAGCTCAGCAGAACCTCAGCGACGACGCTGTTATCTGCCATGGCGGCTTTCATCCATTCGTCTATGGCCATCGTTACAAAGCTACGAGCATGCCGATTACGGAAAAACGGTGTTTGTAAGAGAAAAAAGAATAATAATCACAGATAGATGAGAGATTGTTTTGGAGCGTGCGTTTGTGTGTGTGTGGCCCGGGGGGGGAGGGGGGCGAGAGAGAAAAGAGAAAGAGGAGAGGGTGGCGAAGGGGTGTAAGAAAGAGACGAAAGGCGTTTGGTAATGGGCTTATATAGAAGGAGAGAAGTAGAGAGAGAGAGAGATGGGGTTGGATTGTGTGTAGTGGGTGTAGAGGGGAGTGGATGGCGAGTTATTATTCCTGTGTTGTGTGTTGTTGTTGTTCGTCCTTGTTAGCAGCAAGGCTTGTGGGGTCTCTTGCACACACTCTCTCTTTCCTTCTCTTGGAGTCATGGATCCATCTTTTACACGTGGCATTTCCATTTATCATTATCTGTGTTTTTATTTCTTTCCTTCTCTGTCCGAGTACTTACATTTTTTATTTTTAATTCATATTTTGCGTATATTAAAAAATTATTTATCAATATTAAATTTTTTTCTTCTTCTCACTAGCATTCTTCTCTTTCTTCCTTCTTTCTTTGTTTTTTGTTTATTTTTTATTTTTAACTATGCACTCTTCTTTATTTTTGTTTAATTTTTTCACATTTAACTGTTGTCTTTTTTTCTCATCCTATTGTTTTTTCTTCCCTATTTTCTCTTTTCTTGATTTTTTTTCTTTATTCGTTTTCGTCATTTTTTTGAGAGTCGTCTTAGTTTGTTTCTTCTTAGGACATTATAGAGAGAAGAAACAAAAGTATTATTCTTTGATCTATGTTGTTCTATAAATTTTGTAATATTTTGGCATGGTGTAATGTTTGTTTATTTGTATTGTAATGTTTGTTTATAAGTGTTGTAATGTTTGTTTATTTATTCATTTTTTTTGTGTGGTGTAATGTAGGGGTGTTGAACGGGCATGCAGGTCTAAATGGGCCGGGCCAAAATTATGCCTATTTTTAGGATCTGACACGTTTATGGTCAGTCTGCGGGCCTAAACAAGTCAGCCCGCTAGCCCGTTTATTTTTTTTAAAAAAAATAAAGTTTTGGTTTATTTTTTATTATTTAAATACAAAATTGTGAATAAGTATGCGCAATCATTTTTAACTATTTTTTATCGTTTATCTATTAATTGATCAAAAAGAAATAGTTTATGTAAAATTTGATGATCCATTTTTTATGGTAATAAATAGAGAAAAATTAAGCTTTGGTATTTTTTTGTCTTTATCTCTTTATTGTGGTTACGAAATCTTTGATTTTGGATAGGTATACAAATAGTAGCATTTTTCAATTAAGAAGCTATTTGTAAAGATTTGATAGGAAAAAAAAAGGAATAACAAAAGAATGTATTTAATTAACACTTACAGTTTAAACTCGTGCGATGCACAATAGATTTTAAAATATCTAAAAAATGTTTTAATTATAACTAAATAACTTAGCAATTTAGTTTGCTACTAAAATAACTCTCATATATATATTCCAATTATATAACTCTTCTATTCCAATAAAATTTTGTTATACTACAGCTCTTACGGGTACTTTTTGGATTTATTTTTTAAAAAAATTCACGGGTTCACGGGCTAACCCGTGAGCCAGCCGGACTGGCCCGTTTAGCCCGCGGGCTTAAATGGGTCAGACCATTTTTTTTAAATTTTCACGGGCCTATTTTTTGTATGTAAAGTCCATCCATTTAACCGGGTAAACGGGCCGGACTCATTTTGACAACCCTAGTGTAATGTTTGTTTATTTATTCATTTTTGTGTAGTGTAATGTTTGTTGATGTAAAGTGTAATTTTTGTTTATGAGTTTGTACGTTTATTTTAGAGTATTGTAATGTTTGTTTATGAGAGAGTGAGTGGGGGGCAAAAGAGAGTGTGTCTTGCTATTTAGTTTGTTTGATGTCTCATTTTATTTTATTTTTTGTGTTTTATAATGTTTACTTATTTGTTCTTTAACGTTTGTTTATTTGTTTTGTAAGGTTTATTTATGAGGGCGTAAATGCATATGTTTTAGAGTATGAGTAGGGGTAAGAAAGAGTGCGACAATTTTTTTGAAAATGTTTGTTTATGTGTATGAAATATTTGTTCACACATATGTATTGATGAACAACTAATAAATATTTTTTAGTGTACATGTGACATTCCTCTTGATTTAAATTACTTATATTTCGAATCCGTTCAATTATGTTTATTTTAGTTTAAAATTAGATTGACAAACTATAAATGTAAAGATCTTCTAGGTCATATCATTTTTAGGATCATATCTTCTAATGATCTCGCTTGTGAATTACTTTTCTTGGTCAAAGTTAAATCTTTAAATATTATGCCTTAAACGTGTTTTTGTGATTTTTTATGGTGATGTAAGGATTGATAAATTTAGTTGAGGGAATTTCATGCTCTTTCTATGAGTCAAAATGTTTTTTAAAAAAAAAAATTAATAAAGTGAAGTTTTTATCTCTTTTCTATAATTCCTTTTTTTACTCTCTTCGTCTTAATTCTGCTTATGTGTCCGCTTCTGCATTTTCATTAAACTCCCTCTGCCACTACCAACGTCGACTGAAGAATACTGTTCAAGAATAGATTCCAAATCTTCTTAGCTCCATCTTCTCTTGCCAGCCTCGGGGTCTTCGGTGTTGAGTGTGCAGAGATGGTGTTTAGCAACCGACAATGTTGCGACGGGAAGTTGTGGGTTGCACTTGATTATTTATTAGAGACTGTAAAAATGGGTCTGGTTCGTTTACCCGATTAAATGGACGGATTTTACATGTAAAAAAATAGGCCCGCAAAATTTAAAAAAAAATTGGACCGGCCCGTTTAAATAGGCCCGCGAACCGGCCAGTGAGCCCGTGAATTTTTTTTAATTTTTTAAATAATTTTTTTAATTTTTTAAATAATTTTTTTGAATTTTTTGAATTTTTTAAATTTTTTGAATTTTTTTATTTCTTTAAAAAAAATAAACGGCCTAACAGGCGGTCTGTTTAAGCTCGCAAACCGACCATAAACAAGCCAGACCCTAAAAATATGCATATTTTTTACCCGACCCGTTTAGGCTCACGAATCTAAACGGGCGGACCATAAACGGGGAAGCTGCCGTTTTGACAGCCATAATTATTATGCGGGGTGGGCTTCACTGCCTTCTATACTTTTACATGCATTCTGTTAATTTCAACCGTTACTTATTTGACAGTTAAGATTAAATGATCATTATGATTCCAAAGGGCTTTTCTACCATGCACGAGACAAAAGCGAGCATTGGATGTCAAATAGAGGTGGTCAAATGTTACTGTGCAACGTGGACTAAATTAATGATGAACTGTGATTCAGTTTTATTTTGTAGATTTGCATATGGACTACTGTATATATTTAAAATTTCAAAATCAATTCAAAGGGATCTAACAGCAAAACTAATTTTTGGAAAACAAAATTAAATAAAATGATAAATACGAATTGAATTGAATTTCTTTATAACAAAATATATCCTCTGAGCTTCTTTTGGCGCCTCATTATCTCCTTGCAACACAAAGCTGAAGCAGCGACAAAGGTGGATTACACAGTGAGAAACTCAATGGCAACACATGAAGGAATTAGTTGTAAAATTAATTTAAATCAATAAATTAAAATTGTGATATTTAAATCAAATCAAGTTCTTCCTATTTTAAACCCTAACCTTTTAGTTTCTTTCCCAAAACCCTAATTTTAAAATTCCTAAAGAAAAAAACTGGTGTGAATTTTGTTACTAGATTAATAGATCTTGTCGATTGCAGGATTTATTGATTTAGGATTTGGGAACTTTTGGAGAAAAACTAATTAGATCTAATTAGGTTGTGTAATTAATGTTTGGGGATTGACGATCGTAATCTCTTAAGTGAATTGCGTGTTAGTTAGAGATTTCAATCAACAACAACATCCATTTTTATGAATAATTAATTAGAGAATTGATGACAATAAATCCTTGAATTTAGAAACGCCGTAGGCAAGATATTGCTTTAATTATTGTTGATTTACTTTTGTTTTAATTTCTCTTTTAAAATCAAGTCAACCTCCCCATTAATTGCACTTGGAGTTGGCTTGAAAATTGCTTCCTCAGATATGACCTAAGGTAGCCCTATTTTGAGGTTTTCTTAGTTTTATAAATTATTATTTAATCACACATTAGAATTTAACGACGTTTTAGTGTGTGTCAATGGATAAGGTGGAATTACTCGAGCTTTCACCTCCATCATCATTCCATCGCACCCTAATTCTCATGCATTCAACATTATCACCAAAGTAATATGAACAAAACTGAGACATCTCCTTTGACAAGAATGCCTCACATATTTATCCTTCCACCTAACCGTTATTTTTTATATTTCTTTTGAACACGCCCATGCTTATCTCAAATGGATACAGCAACCTATATTAAATTGGACTACACATTTGGGCTTCATATGCTAAGTGTGTAGGCAAATACTCTATTGGGTCAAAAAATGCAAGAGGAAAGATTCACTCTAGTGCACACAGAATAATCAAAATGTTCTTTAATTTTCCTTCAATAACAAGTCTTCAACCTTAAGAGTGGATGAACATAAGTCCTTAAATACTAACTTAATTTGGTTAATGGCTTCAATTCATTCTTAGGTAGATCTTTGAATGCAATTGGGAGCAAACACTGCATGAAAACATGATAGTCGTGGCTTTTCTTGCCACAAAATATTCCCTTGTGCCATATTCACACATCTACCCAAGTTTGATGCATAACTGTCTGGCATTCTCAACTCTTGCAGCCACTATAAGAAACTTTCTATTTGTCATTTGTCCAATGTGTAGCATACCTTAGGCTTAATCCAACGATCATCTTCAAGAGGCTTTAAAAGCAACCCAGGATGTTTACAATAGAATGCCAAGTCTAAACTTGCTTTGTCATTATCCTTGATTCAGTCAGTGTTCACAACAATATGCATTATGTTATCAAACACAATTTTTTCAACATGCATCACATCTAGACAATGATGAACTAAATTAAATTTTCAATATTGCAACTCCAAAAATATACTCTGCTTGGTCCAATGACGTTCTACCCCATAGCCTGGAAACTTCTAAGCTTTCCTTGTTTCAGTTATTTTCAGTAATCGATTAACCCTCCTGTAACGACCCAAAAGTCGTTACTAATACGCAAGGGACTAGTTCCCTTACAGAAGCCTCTTAGGAACGCTTTTAAAAAATGCACTTTAAATTTAATTAAAAACAAATAAAACTTTCCTTTTTAGAATAAACATGAACTCTTTTACAATGAACATAAATATACATGATAAAAATACGCAACTGGTCTAAAGATCCTGCTAGTATACTATTGAAACACTCTAGATATGACTAGATTATAAAATAAAATAAAACTAGCATGTCCTATAGGTAGCTTCACCTCAAGGTGAACTACTAACTTTTGAATTCTAAGGTTGTTGCACTGACCATAAACTCCATGCACTGCTATTCTGCTACGTAACCTGTAATTGGAGGGGGAGCTTGAGGGGTGAGAACTCTGGGAAGAGTCTCAAGCGAATGGTCATCTGCACAACAACATGGGACACTTCGAAAACATGACATGCAGATGCAATACATAATATATAACAAGCATAAAACATTTATTCGAAACATAATCATTAAATAAGATGGACATCTAGATATACGGTTCCCAAGCATTACAGTCTTGCTTATGACGCACCTACCCAAATATCTAGGTCACGATAATTAGGAATACACTATCCGAGTCCTTAGATTCCTAATAGTTAGTCTTGACGCACTACCCAAGCCTGCTAGGTCACGATAGCTAGGGATATGCTACCCGAGTCTGTAGATCTCTAATAGTTAGTCGTGATATACTATCCAAGTACCTATGCCACAATAGCTAGAGATACGCTACAAATGGTCAACGTAGGTATAAAATAACTAGCCTCAACTACTAAGAGTTACTAAATTACAAAATAACGTAGTTACCTAATCTCTGTGTGTACGACAACTCAATTCTCAAAAAAACTCATTATTACTTATTGAAACAAGTGCACTTGCTAGCATCTAAGTGCATCATTACCTATGGTATCCCATAATTTTCTTACAAAATTCAAGTTGTATCCATCTTCCCCTAAAGCTTTCGCTCGCAAGCCCATAGTACTTCTTTAATTTCCTCCATAGAGATATTTACCTCCAAGTTGTTTGCTTCAACTTTTGAGGTGGGATTCACTAGGCCTTGATCAAAATTGATACACAGGAAAGGTATCCTAAGAATAGAGATCAATCAAGTATTTTCTGATAGCCCTTTTTACATAGTACGGCTTGGTAAAAATCTCCTCGTCAATCTGAATATTGAGGATCAACTTTCTACACTTCTTTGTCGTACCAATCGCATGGAAATATTTTGAATTTCTATCCATCAAGCGTTATTTATTCTTGCCAACCTTTTCTAGTGTATGCCTTTCCTTATGTGCGACTTCTCAATCTAACTCATTAGGCCCTTCTCCTCTCTATGTCCAAGTCCTCACTGGCAATTAATTATCCTTTCTCATCAATATTCACCAATTCACTCTCCAATTTAACAATACGATTTTCTATATCTCCAAAATTCTCTTTATTCCATTTTCGTAACAGTTGCTTCACTGCCTTTAGTTTTCCTAGTAGATCATTGCCTTCTAAGTTCTTTCATTCTTCTCTTACCATCTTTAGAAATCCAAAATGTGTGAATTAAACATCCATTGATCTAAATGGTTTGGGGCTTCAATCGATATCCCATTCCTTCATCAAAATTGGACATTGATCAAATAATTCTCTGTTCAGACTGCAACCTTGATATTTTTGAACTCATCAAGCCAATTGATGACGACAAAGATTTTGTCGAGTTTGCAACAAGTATTTTGTGCAAAATATGTATATCGTCGTCCCACTGTTGGCATCTTCGCCAAAGCTAGCTCAACAACCCATTGTCTAAAATCTTGCATATTGCTCATCATATTGTGATGTCCCGTATGTTTAGCAACCTTAAGACGAAGAACCAAGGGTCTGTAGGATACCTAGTAGGACACACGGGGTCTATGAGTTAACTTTCAAAGGCTTAAGGGTCTGTGTCGTGGCGTCAGGTGGGTGCCACAACGCCCAAAATTATGCACCAAGGAAATTGCGCTGCAAGAGCGCTATGACGCAGGGGCCAACTTAGGATTTTGTGTGATGTCAATGCCGCAACAGTATTAGAGAACCATAGCGTTGACGAGTAGTGCAATTGCATTGTTTCGCATCCAATTATGTTGTTTCATTGATTCAATATATTAGTAATCCCTATGGATTACTTGTTAGGTCTCTATGTTAGTTCAGGAACGTTGTCGCTACAGGTTGTAACACTACAGGTTGCTTATGACTTATTTTAACCATTATATTATGTCTATATTTTATAAAGCATGATTTTAGTGTAACGACTTCAACACTTAAGGAAAGACCTTTTTAGAGAAATAAAGATTTGTGAAAAGATTGTTTTACGAAAAAAAATTTTAAAAATGTTTTTGTTGAACCTTTCTATGGAAACATATTTTATCCTACTTTTATATTTATATTTGAAAAGTAAACAGTGTAACAATTTATGTTTCATTTAGTAAAAAAAAATTTAATTATATTTTTTAAAAGATTAAAGTACATGCTTGTAAAAAAAAACTTTAAAACAATTTTATAAAAGAATTAGTCTATTGCTTATCCATGACGATTTTTAGGTCGTGAAAAATTAATTCTACCTTCTCGTACACCTGGTTATAGGATATTTCTTTGACGTCCACCATGAAAGTTGTGGGGACCCCCAACAATTCTTCGAACTGTAGTCAATTCAGGCCACAATTGTATTTTTCTTCACTAGTGAGGGGGCCATACACAAGGCATATAACACAGTGAAAAGACTTCTCTTTCATAACACTTTAACCCATATATATCTACTTGTTTCCTTCCATAATATCGAATAAAAAAAAAGGAAAAACAAATCTTCCTCCCAGAGATACAGAGAAAACGACCACAGGATTTGATAGACTTAATCCCACACTAGTAGAAATTATTTCCACCCCCAAAACTTTTTGACCAGAAATTTGTCAATTTGCTATTATTTGGTCTCAGCCACTTCGAAGAATGACAGATTCTTCTCCTGAATATGTTTTCTCACCATGCCTTCTTCACCAGTACCACCCTAGCCTTCAACATTCTAAGCAACAATTTTCATGATTGGGGAGCAACTCTGTTAACGTAGAACCTTCCTCTTCCTTTGCACCTTGTTGTTCTTCTCTATCTTGTTATTTTTTGCTATTGCTGTTGCTAGGAGGTCTTCTTCACCATCAAAATAAAAACCACTTTGTTGCCATGACTACATGGATTTGTAGCATCAACTGTAAATAGGGGCTTCTTGTTTCTTCTGATCAGCGGAGTCACCACTTGTTGTTGTTGTTGAGGTACACTTATTTCATGATCCATGTCCGATCCACAAATCAGGCTCAAACCAATTCTTTCTTCAGTCGACTTTGGAGAATTTGGACCCACCTAAGTCACCTATTTGATCCACTGCTTGCCTCTTCAAAATTTCTGCATTAGTGGGTGACATGTAGATTTATTCAGCTCTAGTAAAATTCATTCAGACTGTCTTGGGTTCTATTGGATCAATGTGTATTCCTCATGTTTATTGGGAGGCAATTTCCCCCTCAGATGCGTCTGCGATAGGGGTGTACATGAGCAAGTCGCGCGCTGGGAGATGAACAAAACTTGTACCCCCGACCTATTTTTTTGATCAGGTCTTCTTTGAGCCTAGGCACCACTTCATAATATTAAATCAGATTGGCCCGATATTCAGATAGCATATTAAAATTTGGACAATATACATAACAAAGTCATAAGATTTTAGACGTAGTAAACCAAATTAAAGAAATATTTTACAGTATATATTTCAAAACAAATTATATCAATACAAAGTTAACATAATGTTTTGTAAAGAATATTATTTGAAGTACAAAAATTTTATAGTTTATCATTAATTTCTAAAAATAGATAATATTTTAAAGAATAATATGACTTCAAGTCGGGTTGAGTCACCTAATGTATAACCCACACTTAACCCAAAAAGTACACCGGATAAAATTTAACAATCCAAACACAACCAAGTAAGCTTCAAGCTGAGCTGGAGTATCGAGTCACGGTCATGAACACCCCTAGATTGGGAAGCACGGACATGATTGCCCCCAGGTTCTTCTATGCTTTGGTCTTTACCTTCATTTGTTTCTTTAGCTTATCATGCTAATTTATCCGGGTTCCCTCTTTCCACGATGTGGTTTCTTAGTTTGGTTTGTCTTCGGCGTCTCTGCTTCATTGTTAGTAAGAAAACAAAAACTGTTGGTTACATGCATTTCATGGCAATAGCCAATAGTAATTGCTTGCAAATGTCCATTTTAATACTTTTTCTAAATAGGAGTAACATTTATTGACAGTAATATTAGGTAATTGAGTGTGACCTAACTCAAACCCAAAAACTAGCTAAGAGGGAGAATTGTCTTCAACTTATAAAGGTTATATAAACCTTATCTCTAAATAATGTGGGACTTCATATAACCCCCTCACTTATATTTGGTGCATGAACTTTGTAGGAATGATCATCCATCGGTGGCTCATTCATTGATCTTAGGATATACTCTGATACCAAATTAGATAATTGAGTGTGGCCTAACTCAAACGTCCCAAAAGCTAACTCAAGGGGGGAGAATTGCCTTAGACTTATAAGGTAGTGTATGATAAGCAACCCAGGAGAGAAAATATGGAGACAATTGGGACATAAAACTTAAAATTGTCCTTATATCAAGATAATGTTTTAACTAATTTTTGTACATCCAAAATGGAAGAATACAAGAGACATGTTTGGGGATGATTTTTAAGTTAATTTTTGTATCTCCAAAATTGAGGGACGCAATGGACGTGTCTTCATCGTCCCTGTGTCTCCATATTTTCTGTCTTGTGAAACATGTTTAGAAAAGAAGGCGAAAACATAAAACTTTAAAATGTCTTTGTTGTGAGATAGTTTTTTAACTAATTTTTGTACATAAAAAAATAATAGATATCTCTGAGACGCAAGGGACGTGTCTTTGTTATACCTTCAAAAGGGAGATACGCAAAGGGGCGTCTCTGTTATCTCCATGTCTCCATATTTTCTATCGGGACACTTACCAAATGCTAGTAAAGATTATTTAAACCTCATCTCTAAGCAATGTGAGACTTAATGAATACCTGTAACTCTATAAGCAAAAGTATTTTTCAATTTATTTTGACAAATAAGTAGCATTTTTTAGCAATATAATAATAATGGCTAGGAATAGTCTTTTAAAGATTTCTCAACAATAACAAATGCAATTGAAAATGGTGAGAGAATGAATTTAACATTGGTTTTAGTGGTAATATGTTGTAGAAAATAATGACCACTAAAAATCGTTGACTTTTCTCGGCCATTTAAAGAATCTTAACAAGGTTGCTTACTAGAATGAACAAGAAAGATTTTTACCGCTGATGGTGGAGTTGGCGATTGGTTAATGGCGGGCAAAAGTGTTTCGACCATATTCATTGTTGTTAAGAACATCTCCTACAACAAAAATATTAGAGTTTCAATTCTTCTAATGATATCATCTTTTTAATTCCAATTTAAAATAATCTTGGAGTAATATTGGTCCCAATTTATAAGGACTACGGACAATTTTCTTTGAACCAATGATAATGTGACATTTGTCGTATGATATGTTTAATGTGTGTGACTACTTTATTGTGGAGTGAGACTAAAAATAAGATTTAATGTGGGATTTGTATTAGATAGAAGAGTTTTAATTTTGACTCACTTTTATTTTTATGAAACATTAGTTAGATAACGTTGACGCGTCAATAAGTGAGGCAAAAAATAAGATTGAAAATGGGATTCTCGTTGGAGATGCTCTAAAGACAAAATACATTATGGTTGAAGAATTAATTTGGTGCATAATTCATCATTACTTTAACTTGTGATTTATTTTATTTTGACATTTACTTATTATTTATTTATTATATCTACCGTATGTATTATACCATTTCGTTTATCATCACATCTTCTAAGTGAGTAGTTTAGTTACCTTCTTATTTCTTTTCTATTGTGTAAATTGTGTAAATCTTGTAGAGGTGGGAACAGGTTAGATCAGACATAACCCTTAATAGGTTAGGCCTATGTTATTAATTTTTAACTTGGAATTAACCTGTTATCTGTGGAAGGCATTTTTTTTTGTCTAACCTGGTTTGGGCTATGGCCTGGTAAGTCAGCCTCCGTTTTTTTTGTGAACCAAAAAACTTGTTAGCCCATTCCTATTTACCTACATATTTATACCCAACAGAAAAAGGGGGAAAAAATCCATGAAATAAGCACCTAAAAAAAAAGGGCAGGTTCAGAATGAAATGCAAATTGTAAACTTTGAGAACAACATACACGAATCTTGGCAAGCAATAGATGTGAAATTGATTCTATTGTTGTGATTGTAAGATGAAAAAAATAATGAAAATTGGTGCAAGCTTTACCTTACTTTTAGCAAATAGAAATAATAGTGATAAAGAGGAAAGGCATGTGTAGACTAAAAAAATATGAAGTTGGAATTGAAATGGAGGTTGCAGAAAAGAAGTCAGTCAAACGCTAATTAATTAGAAGGAGCACCAAAGACTCAGGACGAGTGACAACGCAAACAGAGGGCCCTGAAGAATGCGACTCCCTCGTGAGAAGGGAGGTTCAGTGGCAGCACGAATTGGTGGGTTGATGGGGAACTTGGAGTGGTCACTACGAGGGCACAAGGGAGATGGGATAGAGAACCGAGAATGAGATGAGGTAGAAACTCAAAACTGAGAAAGAGAACTAGGGTTGGGGACTTTGCGCAATGGTGTTTAATAATACTTTTTTTATTAAAGAAATATAATAGATATTAATAATAAGTTTGAATGAAATATCACAAAAAAGGTGACATTAATTTAGTGATTGATGCATATCTTCTCATAAAAAATGTCCTTAGTTTAAATTTAGTTGAAGGTAACCGGGTCGACAGGCCTAATGGTAGGCTAGGCTGCTGGTCGTGTACTCACCTCTAAAATCTGGTAAAGAAGTATTCAAACAAAATAATTTAATTGATTACTAAATAAAAGGATAGCGAGAATCCAAACATTTTAACGGTTCGTTTGTTTTTATTGTGAATTTTAGGGTGAATAAATAAAGGCCCACCAGTTGGGTTACGTTTGTAATTTTAATTGGTCTGTACAATAGATTAATGAATCTCTCTCTTGTTTTTTTGGGCCATTTGGAGGAATGCTTCGGGTTTGCAAATGTTGGACAAAAAGAGCTTGGGCATAATGGACGTTGGGCCTAGGTCTTTTTCTTTTTATTTTTTTACTCTTATGTTCCCTTGTTTGAATTTGTCTTCTTTTTTTTTATGTGACAATGAGTATTCATCGATTCTGTAATGTTTGTTCATCTGTGTTTAAAATGTTTATTCATATATCATTCTCAGTGTATGTCATATGCATATGTACATTACTTGTTTGGTAGCAACAATTCTGGTGTACACACCTAGCACTACTAATATAAATAATCTCATATATATTTAGACTAGTGCGCTTCATTACCAAAATTCAAACCCATACTTGACCTAACATGTGACTAGTGTTATTATTTTAATCAATATATTAAAGGTCCAAACCCGTAGTCTCTTATTTATATGGGATCTTGGCTAAAGTGTAGGGAGTTTGATCAACCAATTAGGAGAACCGGTCGAGCATAAGAGAGTGTTTAGCAACTTCAAGAACTAGTTTAATTAGGTATAAAACATAACTAGTTTTGTGAACATAAATAAAAAAAATTGATTTTTCTATTGAACTGTGTGTTTTCTGTGGTTTTTAGTATTACTGTCGACAACAAATAATCGGCAAGTTCACATTGTTTTAGGATCTCAATACGGGGAATTGAAATTGTTCCTCTTGTGGAGTCTCAAAAACTTCATTATGGAAGTGCCTAAAAAATGTATCCCTTGTGTCAATGCACTGTTCACAACAAATAGCACTGGAGTTATCAATTTAGGACTTTTATGAATGTTAACTCAAGTTTTTAGTTCCAGAGTGATGTGTACAAGTAATAATGCTAGAAAACCTGAGTCTGAATGCCAATTTTGTGACTTTTGAAAGTGTACAATCAAGATTCAGTTCCAGAGTGATATGCTCGATAGTAATTGTATAGAAATTTGAAGGAATGAGTAATGTACAGAATTACTCGATAGTTTCAATTGTTAATGCCAATGTATGGCTTTTGTATGCAACTTAATTGTTAGAATCAAGTTCTAGTTCTAGAGTTAGCAACATAATAACAATTATTAAGAACTTGACTTTAGTAGCATAATAGCAATTATTAAGAACTTGACAACTAAGTTTTGCTTTTATAGTCTTTGTTCATTTAAGTTTCAGTTCCAGGGTTATGAGTGCAAGAACTTATGTACAGAAACTTAAATTATAGGAAACAATGTCTTATAGACATGTTTGATATGACAAAATTACAAGTAAAGATGAAAAGGAAAAGATAAGGTGTTTAATCCTAAAAAGGGAAAAGAAAAGGTGAAGTTCAAGATGTGTACTTGGCTTTATTCGTGCTCTGAGTAGCCATTGGAGGTGTGAGGATGAGCGTGTGAGAGTATTTGCAAGTGTGTAATCCTAGAAACTTAGTCAAAAAAATGTGTCTGATGGGTTCTATCTATAGAGAAACTTGAGCCCTGACGGTTACATAATCGCTTTCTGGCACCTCCGCGTCATAGAAATTGAATTTGAATTCTAGTGCTATGAGCTTTGACAATTACGTAACTGCTTTCTAATGCCTTTGTGTCATCAGTCTTGAATTTGAATTTTGGGCGCCAAATGATGCTTCCCAATGAAAAACCCTCAACAAACAGTGCTTTGATTGTTCACGTGTCTTCAATCCAACAAGTCACTTGGCATGCTATCAACCCCCAAATCTTCTAATAGCTATCATGATCTTCAAAACCTTGATTTGTGTCAACTCCACGTGTCAAGCCTTGGACATTGGATGAAAATGTAATTGTCATCCATCTTCACGTTGTCATGCCACGTGTCGCATAATGGATCCTTGGATCATGAGTAACTGTCATCCCTAATGACTGAGTCGTCATGACCAATGTAAACTTAGAATTTTTTTTTCTAAGTTCTTCATAACATTAAGGTCCTGTGACCTTTATATTCCATTAGTCCCCCCACTCCAAGACTAGATGCCTTTAACACTATCATGACCCATAGTGTCGAGCTCAATTTGTCATAGAAAAAATAAATTTTTAGTATAACATTGTGTTTGGTTCACAACTAACTTAAAATTAGTTTTAAAATATTATACAAATTATCATTATTTATTATGCTAAAATAATCAAATAAATTAATGGCTATCAACAAAATAAATTGATATAAATAATAATAAATTATCATAATTTAAATTATCAAATACAATATTTTGGTACCTTATAAAAAGATTTTTAAAAAAATTCTAAATAGAGTTGATTAGAAAAATATAATATATCAATTAAGTTATATTTATTCTCACATAGAATTTGCAATTAACTCTAGACCAATTGTCTCATCCTTTGAAATGCCTAAAAGACAACGAAATGATTATTCACCATATTCACACTGATAAACACTCTAGTCGTGTACAAAAATAAAAAAGAATTTGCAATTGATCGTCTTAATATTAAACCATCTTGTCCTCGATGTCTAATTTGAGAATCATTATCAGCACATACTTCTTTTCCATCACTTATGTCTCCTTGTGCCAAATCACAATACGAAGAATCATTAAACATCCAAAGACTAAATACAAATTCAAAAATAAGCAAAATAGAACTAACCAAACAACAACAGCCCAAAAACAAACTAGCAACAATAACCACTAATCAAATTTTAAAGCCCTAAGCCAAAAGAACTCGAACATTGAAGCTACAATACAGGGAATAAAAATAAATTATTTTACTAACTTAAATTGTTTGTGTCTTTGTTCATTGTTCAGCAATAGAGATAACAACGCAAAGTGAAAATTAGATAAAGATATAATTTCATGAGACGAGAAAGATATAAGAATGAAAATTTTAAATAAAAGAAAGAATCTTAGGTCTGAAAAAATTGGTGGGAAGTGGAAAGTGGTAAAAACTCAAAAGTGAATTGGTAGAAAAAGAAAAAAAAAGATGAAAAAAACCAATTTAAAATTAGTCTTTTTTAAAACCAATTTTTGGGTATTTACCAAACACAATTTTTATAAAATCAAACCAAATAGTACCTAACATGGTTGTTAAACTCTCGAGTTAACTCTTAAACTCTTACGAGTTTACGATTTTACTACACAAAAACGAGTTAACACTTATGTAAACTCTTTTTTGGTAAACTCGTACGAGTTTAAGTAAACTCTCGATTCTACTAGCGAGTTCACGAGTTAAAATCTACCTACGAGTTTACGAGTTTACCTCAAAATGTACAAATTTTGTAACTTTGTTAGATACTTACCTAACTTTGTTTATATTAGATAATGTATATTGAGTTTATTTTGTTAATTTCATATATTTATCATAATTGAGCTATGTTTTATTGAACTATAAAATAATACATATACTGAATAAAGTATGACATAACCACTAAGTGTCATGCATTAAGGTGTATTTTATGATATGTCTTTCATTAATTTAATTTAAAGTTAACATTATTCAATTTCAATTATAAATACATTATTTAATTAAGTTTAGTTCCTAATTATATTGCTTATAACATATTTTTTTACGTATGTAAACTCATACGAGTTTACGAGTCGAGTTTACGATCCGAGTTTGCTGAGACTCCACGAGTTTACTTAAACTCTCGAGTTTGACAACCTTGGTACCTAATTAACCTGGTTCTTAGGTAGTGTTTGGTAAGCTAAAAAGTATCGACACTGACACAAACATGGGACACGACACGACATGCGACACATCGACACACTAATTTAAAAATTTTACAGGACACAACACGGCATATATATGTCTAAAATTAAATATTTATAATAATATCATAATACTTTCATTGATAACAAACTACTAATTTTTAATACTTTCCAAAAAATTTTCAAAATACATTGAACATTCAAGATATTTTCATATGTCAATACTTATTAATTTTCTATGTATACATATTATTATAAATTATTTAATATGTAAAATATTTTTTACTCAGACACGGTAAGGACACGGCTAAAAAAAGTTCGGATATAGCTCAGACGCTCTTGAACACGACTGTATATAAATTGTTTATTTGGACACTTTTAAACACATGCAACACATGTGTCGAACAAATATTTTGTGTCGGTGTCTGCGGTGTGTCGAACATAGGGACACGCCAGTCTCTTGAAGTGTCTGTGTTTTCTAGTTGGTAAGCTGATAGGTGAATTTTGTACCCTATTTTATTATTCTATTATTGAACATTGCATATTAAAAATGTGTGGTTTTAATGCTTAATTAATATTTTTTGCACATTATCTTCTTTTGTGAGAAATTTAGAAAAACGCAATTTAAAGCACTATTTTTTTATCTTAGAATTTAATGTGTAGATTTCTTTTGTTCTTTTTTAGTTTTCTATTTTTATTGCAGAAAATAAATTGTAAAAAGGATTATTAAAGATTTGACGGAGAGTTGATAAGATATAGATTTTAAAGAAGAAATTTGAAGAGGAGATTTGGACCAATAAATGCAAGATTGAATTCAAATTCCAAAAGATTTGGTCAAAGGTTTGTTGAGGATTTTTAGTGCTAACTTTGTCACGGATTTTGCACCAGGATGGAGATTGAATCTCAATTTGATGTCAACTACAAAGTTGTAGATCTATCTCTTAGCTTTAATTGGAGATTTGAATCACCTCAATGCAATATCTGTAACCCAAGTTATCGCGATTTTACTGACTATTGTGCTGAAAGTGCGGGATTTACTCTCACTTTAGGCCAATCCTCTACAAATAGACATCATCTCTCAACAACTTGGACACAACTTCATTCTCAACCTCCACTTTTATGTGCTCGCATTGACAACGCAAGCTCCTAATTATTTGCGAATTCCTTCTGTTATTGGTTTCAGGTTTTGTTATTTCAATTTTTCATTATTTTCTACTCTCTTATTATTTTTATTTATTATGAGTTTTTATCCTCCACCGATGGAGGAGTAATTTCTTAATATCTTGCATGCAGTAACTCTATATTAGGATTAATTCGAGGTCTTGTGCTTAATGTTTATTCATGATTTGTTCCGCCTGTGATTAATAATATAGCGATTGCACGTTATTGGTTAGGGTTAATTCTAGGTTGATAAATCTTGATGATTGTAGGATTTGGGAACTTTTTGGGAACTAATTAGATTTAATTAGGTTTTGCAATTGAGACATAATTGATATGGGTTTTAATGCTTAGATCTTAGTTTTAATTCCTGTATTAAATATGCTTAGGGGATTGACGATCATAATTTCTTAAGTGAATTGCGTATTAGTTAGAGATTTCAACTAATAAACAACATTCCCTCTTATGGATAATTAATTAAGAACTAATGACAATTAATCCTTAATCTGGAAACGTCGTATGCAGGATATTACCTTTTACATTGTTTATTTATTTGTTTTAAGTTTCTTTTATTTTAAACGCAATCAATTCAAACCCCCCAATTTAGTTAAACTTTTAATTGGTTCTAATTGCTTCCTTGAGAGACGGCCTAGGTTAGCCCACTTTACTACATTTTTGGAGTTAATTTAGTTTTATAAATTATTATTTGATCGCACATTGAAATTAATGACGTTTTGGTGTGTGCCATAAGCATTCCGAGATAGAAAATACGAAGAGGCAAGGACAACAAAGGTGCATTCTCTGCGTCCCTCTATTTTGAAGGTACATAAGTTTTCTTAGAAATTGTCCCCAGACATGTCTCTTGTACTCCTCCTTGATGTATACAAATGAATTAAAAAATTATTCCTCCTTTTTGAATGTATACAAATTAGTTAAAAAATTATCCTAATACAAAAATAATTTTAAATTTTATGATTTTATCCCATTCTCCAAACATATTTCTATCTTCATTATTTTTATATTTTTTTAAACTCAAAACACCTACTAAACGCCCCCTTAGAGTTGCCAAACACTGGAGCACGATTTTCCTGTTAAGTCTCACGGACTTTATAGTAGTTCATTGAGGAGTGTAAGGATAAGTAATGACTAGAGTAATAAAGTAAGTTAAATGTGCCGATCAGGTAATAATGACATCGTCCATTTATTATTGGTTGAAACGATTACTAGCAGAGTTATACAAGTTTTAGGGATTAATGGCAAATAGGAGGTTTTAGGGTCTAATCGCCAATCAAATATTTTTGGGCCTAATGGTTAATCAGTCCTAAAAATTGTATATGGTTTCAGCATATATCTCCCTCTTATTCAAAAATAAATAAATAAATAAATAATTGTCCTCAAAAATTTTAATTTTAATTTTCAGCATGAATAGTTCTTTTTATAGTAAAATTAATTTATTTTGAGAATAACTTTATAAATAATATATATATATAAATAATTTATATGGGGATCGAGTCCTTTTCTATAGTTTATTATAAGAAATTAAGAAGAAAAAAAAAAAAAAGAGGTGAAGACTCAAGGATCCAAAAACAAAATTCACTTTCAGTGGCTCACAAAAAAGGTGTTGTGCGTGCAGTGTGTGTTCCTTTTCATGCTCCAACCTCACGCTGTCACGCACAAGCCTTTGCCACTTCACTAGCCACAGACAATACATCCTTTTAACCCCTTTTCATGTTTGCATAGTAACAATGGAAAAGAACCTCCTTCTTATTCTCATGCTCCTCATGTTTCTCCTCCTTATTCTCCACGAACCCATTTGGATTCTTGCCTCATCAACAGAGTCTCTTGCTCCCGCACCTCAATTCCCACCACCCTTCTCTCCAATGGCTGCTTCATCCCCAAGTACTCATCCCGACTCTCTCTCTCTCTCTAAATTTTGCATTACCTTTGTGTTTGTTTGTTTGTTTATTTATTTTTGTTCCGTTTGCTGTCTCTGTCACTAACCTGCTCCTTCTGAAAACGTCTGGATTTTTCAAAATTTTAAATTTCAAAAACATGACAAGCACTTAATGCTAGATAATTTATCTTTGTCTTCTATTTCTCATTATTTGAATCCTACCCTTTTGCCTAAACTCTCTTAACTTGCTATTAATGGCTTGAAATTTGGACTAGGAATTATCTGTTTTCTTGGGGTCCATTTATTTGATGCCCAATGCTATATGCTGCAATATTGGACAGGTTTTCAGTTAGAGGATGAACAACGCCACCAAATGGGTTCACACAAGAAAATGGTAATAGCTTTTGTTGTAGCTGCAGCTGGTGCAGTCATTTTGTGTGTGTTATGCTTCTGGATTTATTACTACACCAACTATTCATCAAAATCAAAAGGGAAGAAGAATGTTCAAAATTCAGGTATTTATTTCCGACTATTCCATTTCTAAGATGAGATTAATTACGATGCACTGCAAAACTGTCATCCAATACATATCGGGAAAACTGTCCTATCATCACGTTTATGTCACTGCCGAGTTGATATGACACTTTTCTTGATTCCTATTAGATGGCACTGTCGTTATATTGTAATTAACTCTTCTAATATTCTTGTTTTGGTTCACAACAATTATGAAACTTCAACATCGAATTTCATTCCTTGGTTTGGTCTTAGATTTCATTTTTCATTTTTCCCTTGTTCTGTTTTTTTGAAGGCAAAGATGTTGAGAAAGGGCCATTTTTTAGTAGATTCAGTAGTTCAATCAAGACGGTTGGCAAGAAAGGTTGTGTTCCAATAATTGATTATAAGCAAATAGAAAAAGCCACAGGCAGTTTCAGTGAGAGTAACATATTGGGTGAGGGTGGTTTTGGATGTGTTTACAAGGCTCGTTTGGATGATGACTTGGATGTTGCAGTCAAGAAACTTCACTGTGAAAGTCAGCATGCTGAGAGAGAATTTGAGGTAATAATGCCCTTCTTTGTTTTTTCTTTTTCTTCTTTGTTTTTTTTTACAAAAATAATTTAGGTGGGTTAAACACAAGTCATTTCACTATGGTATCAGGAATCGAACTCACATCATTTTGACATATGATTTATTTCCTTAACAATTGCGTCAATCATCTTTGGCATAATGATGCCCTTCTAATATTTTATTCATTTTGTTTACCTTTTTGCAAGTTTAATTATTAAGCACGGATTTAAGATTATCATTCAATTATTGCTGTGAAATTTATAAAAGTGGTTGTCTATCACATCCATCATCTCAAGTGTTTTTCAAATAGCAAAACATAGATGGGATATGAACTTAAGATCTTATACATACTATTTAAAACCCTTCACCAAATCAATCCCACGAGGCATTTTGAATATAGGAAATAATTTCATTTACAAATTTCTTAGGATTTAACTTGAATTGATTTAATTTTAAGTTTGATTTTAATTCAAATAAAATTGATTTCTATTTTATTAATAAAAACAAATTAATTTCTACTTTTAATCGTTTCAAACACAATAATTGATCTATAAATTAATTTAAATCGTGTCTTATCTAATCATTCAAACATACAATTTAAATTATAAATCAAATCAATTTGATTCAACTCAAATAATTTCTCAATTTATTTCATTCCAAACACTACCTTAAATAAACTGTTTTATTCTCACTAAAAGTACATGAAAATTAAACTTCTAATTTTACAATTTAGTCTTTTTCCCCTTTTATATATATATATATTGTATTTAATATTTTGGTGAATTTGCAGAATGAGGTTGATCTGTTGAGTAAAATTCAACATCCCAACATAATTTCTTTACTGGGTTGTAGCAATGATGGCGATACGAGGTTTATTGTCTATGAATTGATGCAAAATGGATCACTGGAAACTCAATTACATGGTATAAAAAAAAACTATACCTGGTGCTTTATTACCTAATAGAAGGAAACGTAACTTGGCCAATTATAAAAAAAATATTAATACTAATCTTTTAATCTTCCAAACTTCGGTTATGTGATAGGACCTTCTCATGGCTCTGCATTGACTTGGCATATGAGGATGAAGATTGCTCTTGACACAGCAAGGTGACCCTTCCTTAATCAGTTTTCTACTCTATTATTTGGTTCCAATCTTAATCTTAATGCAAAAGAGACAGAAATATTAGAGACAAAAAATATGTTTAGAGAAGAAGACAAAAACAAAAATAATTCAAAATTGTTCTTCTCCCCGACTTTCTACATCTATAAAATGGAGGAACATGATAAACAGATTTCTATTGTCTCGCTGTCTCTGTCTTTCTTACTTTAGGACATGAACTAAATGATGTCGATGTTTCCAATTTTCTCTCTATTGCTTGGGTGCTAATAAAATGCTACTGATTTGTGTTAACCAGAGGATTAAAATATCTGCACGAGCACTGTTACCCTCCCGTGATCCATAGAGATCTGAAAACTTCTAATATTCTGTTAGATGCAAACTTCAACGCCAAGGTAATAATAATTAAAAAAAAAGGACCAAGTTGAAATTATTGTATAGTAAAATTATTTCTTATTTCTACAACACATACATCGTATTCAGCAAAGCCATTTTTTTTCTTTTGTTGGACTTCAGCTTTCTGATTTTGGTCTTGCCATAACTGATGGGTCCCAAAACAAGAACAACACCAAGCTTTCGGGCACATTGGGGTATGTAGCCCCAGAGTATCTTTTAGATGGTATACCAACTGAACTTTGATATAACTTCATAGCATATGCATTGGTCTAACAGGTTGTCATATGTTTCAAGAGTTCAATCATATTCCCCAGCTGTTGCCACGGCAGCAAACATGTTTGACTCTCATATTCACTATTTTTAAAATTAGGCACACGAGAGAATTCGATTGAATAATGGGACGAAGTGTTACGTCGCCACCACCTTTGCATAAAAATTAACCTCTATGCTTAATATTGTTAAATCTATTGCTAAACTTATTGACTAACCAGATCCAAGATAATGCAATGCATCTATATAATGATGTTGATGAGTTTAGTGTGGGATTTGAAACCTATGATCTGTCAATGTTGTGACCATATATTATTAAATGGCTTATGTTGTCAGTTACACGTTACAATCTCATGCTTAGTTTCCTCTAGTTTCTTCTTGTCCGTGATTAAAAAAAATGAAGGAAACTATATCCTGAGAGTGGGAATTAATATATTATGTTCATAATAACTAGTGTCAGCAAGCATGAGTTAATGCTTGTCTTAAAGTTGGGAAACATTGGAAGGTTTCCTAAGGTGGAACGCCCCCATAAGCTTTTCTACTACTCAGCTATAAACTTCGATAATTATGCGGGGTTTGTTAGCTTAGTTTAATTATTGTCCTTTGCTTTAATAAAAGAATGCATTAAACTTGAGATATAAATAAATTTTTGTATTGATGTTCCAATGATTTTTTAAGAACATGGAGGAATAGCTAGGATCTATATGGATTTGTAATATAGCATATGAGACGTATAAGAGACAAAAACATCTTATGATATTTAACTATATTATTATAATAAGGGAGCTCAGTGTCGCCAGAATAAATCTGCGTAATGTACCCTACACATGCTTCAAGAATAGGGTTTCCATTTGATGTCCTAGAAATTGGACTGGCGATAAATTATGTGTGAAATTCATGTATAGCAAAACTTAGATAACTGAGGGGATTGCAATTTATTAAATTATTTCTTTTATTATAGGTAAACTAACTGATAAAAGCGACGTGTATGCTTTTGGAGTTGTGCTTCTGGAGCTTCTATTAGGAAGGAAGCCTGTGGAGAAACTGGCGCCAACTCAATGCCAATCAATTGTCACATGGGTACGGTTTGCTTTCAATCCCAAAACATCAAATATTTTATTTTTATTTTTATTTTTGTGGGTACAGCCAAGAAATTACTTTTTATAGCACTGAATAAAGGATATGACGAAGTGGATCTTCTTGCATGAAAATTACACATAATATCTTGTGCATATCTTCACTGGTAATTTAAGTTACTTTAAAAAAGTAAAAAAGTTGAAGGAAAAAAAATTAATAGTAGAGATGTATACATGACAAAACTGTGTAATTTTTACATGAGATGAACTCGGATGTGACATAGCTATTTTTGATGATTGCAGGCAATGCCACAGCTCACAGACAGATCCAAGCTTCCAACCATTGTGGACCCTGTGATTAAGGATACAATGGATCTCAAGCACTTATATCAGGTTTTGAGAAAATCTAAGTTAGAATTCAGGCATAATTTTCAGTTTTATACTTAACCCTTTTTGGCAGTTTACACTTTTTATACTAGGTTCTTTGTGGAAATAGTACACTGCCTGTTCAACTTTCTTTTTTTTTAATCTCATAATAATTTTGATGCATTGTCGATGCAAAATATTTTGCATTATCAATCAAGATCTAATATCATTGTACATGTGACCTTTAAAGTACTTGTTGCAAGAGTCAACTATTTTTAATGCTCGTAGGTTGCCGCTGTGGCAGTGTTGTGTGTGCAACTGGAGCCGAGTTACCGGCCACTAATTACAGATGTTCTGCACTCGCTCATCCCTCTTGTACCTGCTGAGCTTGGAGGGACATTGAGAGTTTCACAAGTGACACAACAAGTCTTGCATGACGATCAACCTAAGAATTTTAATCAATGATAGTCGCTTACCATCAATTTGAGACAACCATCACAATGATAATTCTAGGGAATATTTTGTGATGCAGCCAAACCAGCCTAATCAAGTATTCCCTCTTTCCATTTATTGTCACTTTTAATTTTTAAATATATTCTTAAATTAATGTATCATGATAGAATCACATTTAGATACCATTAATTTAAGGACGTATGTAAAAATCAAAAGTGACTTACACGAATAGATGGAAGGGAGTATCAAAATTACATATGCATAACATACAATCACATTGTCTCTGTAATCAGCTTAGTTATTTGACCTTTAAGCACAGAGACTTTCATAAGGGAAAGTGGGGCCTAAATGATGCAGAAGAGCATTGTATTGTTCATGAAAAATGCAAAGAAGAAATTAATTTGCACTTTTTATTGAAAAACGTTGTGTATAGAGTGGTGATTTTGTGGAACAATAGTAAACAATTCAGATGACCTGATTTTCTTTCACCCCCTCTTTTGGCTGTATAAAATTCAACAAATCAGCCTACAGGTGTTTTTATATGTAAATTATCATTTTGCTAAATCAGGAGACGAAAAAAAATGTGTGATCGTCTTATTCAATGTTCTTAGAGTAAGGTGTGCTAGTTAAGAATAAAAATGGGAGAAAAGTTTTCATGAATGACATCAATTGGTACATGTAAAAAATAGGTCAATTCTGCAACTTTTTGTTAAATTTCGCGTGAGGTCAAATTCTCATCAATACGAGTCAAGGGAGTGGCGCAATGTCCTATGATTTCCCCAAAAAAAAAGAAAAAAAAGAAACTGCCAAGCAGCTGAGCACATACAGCCAACAAAACTATACTTACATGATTCATGCAATCTTACAAACATGAAATGTTAAGTAGACTCACTATTCATCAAGACTACTAATTCAACTTGCTTCAAGTCTGAGAAGCTGAGTCATTACGCACCAATACTTTGATTCAACTAGTTTCAAGTTAAAGGTTACAAAATTTCCTATTGGTCTTTGAGGTACATATGTATGGCAAGCAAAGCATACATAATTGAATTATTTTCAGGTATGCCAACCACACTGGTTGGGTATAATACTCACCAAAAATATAAGTTTGGTTCTATCATCATTGAGTTTCAGCTGACATCATAATATGAATCAATAATAGCATCAGCTAGGTATTCACATTTGGCCAACGACAGCCGCGCCAGGGAAATCCTTCCACCCTTTGTCATGTATACATGCCACTTATTTGTCATGTTGTCACTCTGATCAGACAAAGAAAGAAATCATTTACCAGCAGCACCGTCAATATTGCAATACAACAAAACCAAATTACAGTCACATTATGTTAAGGGAAGAATGCACTTACCACTTGGAACTATACATCACGTGCACTTCACCCCCCTTGATTTTTAAAAATGTGCTAATCAACCCTTAATGTTTCATAACAGTGCAAATCAGCCCTTACATACATAAGCAAACTGCCCTCATCTCATCTTCTTGAAACAATCAACAAAGCACTATGTAAAATTAATCTAACAATCAACACATCGTTAACAAGTTCCCAGATAATAAAGAAACACCTTAAAGCAAAAGCAAAGTGCACTTATTTCCTTGCTCTTCTCAGCAGGAAACGCAATGAAAACATCCCAAGAGCAAAGGTTTGCCAAAACCAGCCTCTTGCATTAGCAGGGTCGACCCTTTTAGCCAGGTGCCAAGCATAGATGGCCTCAATCATATGTGCAGCTGTAGCTACAAAGAACACTAGCCTTGTCATCCACATTGATCGAAAAACGGCAAGAGATATAGCTCTGAGAAGGAATACAACTCCAAAATCAGGTAAGAAAGCAGCACAAAACAGAGAGATCATTCCAATGACACAGAACAGCCACGCATAGATTGTAGGGCCATCCAGAGTTGTTCTTTTCCTCTCTTGCCAGTAAGATATGGTTGAAGCCATCCCCTCTCGAGGGGACACCACGGGTACATACCCGATCTCCTCTTTGGCTTTAAGATAAGAGAAATAATGAGTCACCCCAACCTGTCAAAGAACAAAGATGAAAGTACATGATAAATCATTCATTTACAAATCATGATTAAAGATTGATGAATCCTCACCCAGCACACGAGGCCTGACTAAGTTAACAAGCAGTTCAAGGTCTATTTATTTCAAGCATGCAAGCTGACAAGTGCATACAAGTTTCCAACTATTCAGCTAGAATGGAAGGACCAACCTTGTGTACTTCAGAGGGAAGGATGAATGGCTGAGGAAGCCACCACCGTTTGAGCAACGGATATAAAATTGTATAAACACCCCAGAAAATCCTCCCAATAACAAGGGCGTGATCAACTGCCAAGGACCTCTTTGGTAGTTCATAATTCAAACTTCTGAGTAGAGGTTGGATGAATTCAAAAGTATTGACTGGAGAACCTGAAAAAAAGGAAATTCAACCAATTGTTTCTCAAGATTCCTGCACA
Organism: Nissolia schottii; assembly: GCA_003254905.1. Classification (NCBI taxonomy): domain Eukaryota; kingdom Viridiplantae; phylum Streptophyta; class Magnoliopsida; order Fabales; family Fabaceae; genus Nissolia; species Nissolia schottii. The sequence goes on from QANU01050217.1 coordinate 393,243, forward strand.
GTTTGTAAGCAGAAAAATTAACAAAGACAAAAATCAGTAAGCACCATACCATCGGATACAAAATATGCTTGGCCAGCAGCTATAGGGCGTTTCCCCTTCCCAGCATTGTCATCCAAAAGACCCATACTCGCCAAAATAAGAGCAAGGACAAGGTTATCCACATAAACCCAATCCGATTTTACGGTTTGATCGCCAATCCGGAACAGAAGCAGACCCAACCTTGCCATGCTTATGGTCCTCGGAAGGTGCCTGTCTTCACCCGGCCCATAGATCGCAGCTGGACGAACAGCACAGGTGTAAAGACGATTCCCGGTCTTGCAGTTCCTGAAGACAACGAAATTGAAACGGATATGCAACTCAAACTCAGCAAGGGAAGCAAGCAACAATCCCAATAAAAAGGGACTGCTGGTGATTCAATTTATTAAATGACCAAAAGTTTTCTCAGTAACCATTTTATTTAGGAAGAGAGGTGGACAAGTGACTACTCACTTGGCATTGCTCTTTAGAACGAGCTGCTCAGCAACGGACTTGCTGCGGCCGTACGGATCGACGTGTTGATCGATTGGGAAATAGGGCAGGGTCTCGTCTCCGTTGACAATGCGTTGACCGCCGAAGACGACATTGTAGGTGCTGCAGTAGACGAGCCTGGTGATGCCGAGGTCCAGGCAGGCGTCGAGAACGTGGCAGGTACCGCTGATGTTGACCTCATCCACGCGACCGAACTGGAGCATCTCTTTTCCGGACATCCCGAACGCCGCGAGGTGGAACACGCAGTCGGCGCCGCGGAGGGCTCTTACCACGTCTTCTTTGCGGGCAACATCCCCTTGGATGCAGCGGACTCCCTTGCTCTTGAGGAGATGGGACCAGGCAGAAGAGGGGCGGAGGTCAAAGGCCCGCACCTCCGCAGCGCCTCTTCGGACGAGGTCCAGGCAGAGTGCAGATCCAACGAATCCGAGTCCGCCCGTGACCACCAAGGCCTTCCCCTCTATCCCTTCATTCTCGCTCAGATGCATTCTCCTCGATCTGATTTGATGATCTGATCTGATCTGAAATGAGCAGTGTTCGTCAAAAGTTTTGCACCATCATAGGTTTTGTTCTAATTTATTTTTAATGCATTCAATGCGTTGTAAAATTAATTATATTATTTTTTTAATAACTTTATTGTAATAAGCAAATGTTCTTAAAACATTTCTCTAACAAAACTCTTTTTTGACATCGCTTGTGTCTGCTCTAAATGCTTCAGAAACTTCAAGAATTGGATTGGGAGGAGCCATCGGTATGCCCTCAAATCGAGAAACATTAACTGCAACTTTCATAGAGATCCGGCCTGACTGCGAATCAAAATAATTAACACCAGATTAGGACACAAAAATATAAATTGAACAAGGTACGAATTATTGACGATCACCACACTCCATAGTGATTTCAGACTAAATTTTTATAAAAAAAACTTGAAATCGTCGCATGAAAGAGCGATTTCAATCGTCTCTCCCATATATTTGTAATTTTTTGTCTCTCACCGTATCTTTAAATTTTACATCCATCAAAACCATAAATATGTTAATACCCAAGGGATTAGGTACATCCTTGCTTTTTCCCTGTTCAATTCCAAACCTTAAATGCTAATTAAATTTTTCTTTTAAAAAAACAAACTACTTAAAATTTTGGTGCATTTCTCAACAAGTTTCGTGCATCGACAGTGAAGTATAGGGAGACGCGCACTTTGAAGCTGGGAGGGCATTGAAGATGCCAAATTGGGTTGGATCGAATCGACGGTTGAACCTGCCTAATCTGTCATATGTATGTGGGTCGGGTCTCGGATCCAAAGTATTGAACATGGCCCGACCTGAGACCCGAGTGTGTGTATATATATTATAATAATAATTATTTTTATTATATTCCTTCTCTATCTCATCTTCTCATTCTCCCAAATCTGATCTCTCATCTCCGATTCTCCCTGATCAACAAAACCTAAAACTGAAAACTCTCTGATCTCTGCCGCCATCGCCGTCGTTTCACGGCTCACGCTGCCATCCCTCCGTGTTGGCGAGCACCCAATCCGCCTGGCGGGCCTCGCCTCTCTTTCGCCGATGGCGTCTGGGTTGACCAGTCTCTTTCTCTCAAACCTTCCTTCAAACAAGTGGTGAGCAACGACTATAAGGCCGCTTTGGCATCGGTGGATTTCCAGACCAAGGTGAAATCACCTTTTTTTTCTTCTTTTTTTCAATTCTTAATTGGAGTGAAATCCATGAGTACTTTTCATTTTCAATTAATTTACCATTTTGCTTTGACGAACTTGCAGATTCTTTTTGTTTTTATGAGCTCATGACCTGATTCAGAAGAATGTGTCGTTAAGGAAAATCACTAAATTGACTGTTAAGAATCAATTGTAAAATAAGGCCAAAATTTTCAATTATAAAGAAAAAAGGCGGGTCACCCGCCGACCCGACTAACCCAACCCGACCCGGGGTGGCAAGTGTGGCGGGAACCCTAAAAACGATGATTTTATCCGACTCGGCCCATCCGCTGGTAGGTGGTTTGGGTCAGTGACATGGTCGGGCACTGTCGGACCCGACCCCACCCATGCCCGCATTCATTTAATTGGTTGAACTGATCTAACCATGAAATGGAATCTGGATAGTCCAATCATGTGTTGACCCACATCTATTAACTCAAACGTCTCTAAGTGCTAGTTTTCTGTGGTTTTGCTTGGTGAGTTCCAGTGTTTTGGCTTCCAGTGAACTTTTTATGTAGACTTTTAATACATTTATAACATGATTTGTTCCTTCCAGTAGTCACCATAGACATGTTCCCAAACTCATTTTGATATTACTTTGATTTCTGATATGCATTGCGGTCTGTTTACCCCCATACCAAGCATGACATGATTTATTCCTTACCATAGATTTCTGATTTGCCATCTCTTATTCAAACTTTTAACTGATTAATTGTAATTTGTTATGATTTATAAATATAGATCATTCAGAGTCTTCCTGTTTAATGCAAACCTGGAAATTATTTGAATGTCAAGCATTTGAAATGGGGGGATACAGTGTGATTTATGTAAGAGCCATTGCTCTCTACTTTCCTCTAATTTCTCAGTGACTTTAATGCTAGTAGTTGCTGTATATTTCTGTGGTCTGTAATTTGTTTATGTGATCTGCAGAAAATAGGGAATGAGATGGAATAAGAAAACAGAAAGGAAGTCAAAGTGCAGAACAAAAAAGATCAGGAAAAAGTCTGGAATTGAAATAATGATTGAACACCATAATGACAGCAAAACAACAAAGGATAGAAATAAAATATAAATAAATTATATAGGTAGCTTGACTATCACCCCACTATCTCGAAAGTCTCGTATATAACAAAATATGATTGGGTGACATTATATTAATGCATCAAAATTAAATTCATGATTTATTTATTTACTGTTAATATTTGTTTAAGTGCAAAACTCATCTATAGAGGCAACTGTGCAGCGACGCAACCCCCATCAAGAACAGAGGTTTCTGGAGAGGCAGAATAAGAAGCACATCACCCAAAAATGGCGGATTACCACTTTGTGTACAAGGACGTGGAAGGAGCCTCCACTCAATGGGATGACATTCAGAGGAAGCTTGGCAATCTCCCTCCAAAGCCACCCGCTTTCAAGCCTGCACCCTTCACCCCTGCCCCTGATTCTGATTCCCTCCCCAAAGACAAGGCTTGGCTTGATTCCAAGAAAGAGGATGAACTCGAAGATCTTGAAGATGATCTTGATGATGATCGGTTCCTTGAGGAGTACAGGTTCTAATTCTCTATGTTTTCCCCACTAAGAATAATCGGATGTTTATGCTACTTTGAAATTTTGATTTTTTGTTTTGTTGTTTGTTTGTTTTTTCCGCCCCAACGATGATAGAAAATGGATGAGTAAACATAATTTTGGTAACTTTGTTGAATTATGATACTTGATGTGTTATTCTGGGTTTTGTTATTTGACTTATAAATTTTTTTTTTGTTTGTATTCCTGAAATTTATATCAGTTATTTGTTTTTTCTTTGTTTCTCAATTTGGTTTGGATTTATGGTATACTTTGATGAATTTAAGGTTTTATAGCAAATAATGAAGCGTCTATTTATCCTAATTTTCGATTAGTTCGATTTTCTAATAGGTAGCTTAGGAACTTAACATATCAAAATGAGCACACATGTGAATGAGATTTTAAGTAGGATTTGTTTATCAAACTGTGACTAATTAAAAGCATGGATTTACAGT
>QANU01050226.1:5923-24751 GCA_003254905.1 Nissolia schottii
CTTCTACAGTGGTCCAATCAGTACACTTATGATTTTCAAACAGCAAAATCCTCAAAATCTAACCTATGCACCTTACTCTCTATCATTTGTACAAAGTAGTTTTTCAGTCAAAAGCACAAAAATACATCTATACAGTCATAACATAAACCACATAGACAGTGGGTTTAGGATTACCCACTTTCCAGGCGCACTTGGAAGTTGTTAGAAACGACTCCCGAGAGCTTTAGGATGATCCTACTATTTTTTCTGAGTCCGGTGGAGTAATCGTCGTGCGCACACTCGGACAGAGTAACAGCACAGCAGATGAAAAACTTGAGAAAAATGGCACTGAGGCCCTGGGTTCTTTTATAGGCACAGGGGCCTTAGCTTCGTTAAGAAGCTGTTTGCTTCTTCTTTTTTCCATTTCTTTTCCCCTTTTTTTTTTCAAAATTTATCTTTTAAGCCTAATTACCCTTTTGTCCTTCCTTTAATTTTTATTTCCTTTTATATCCTAAGTTTGTTTTCCCCCTTTTTGCCCTTCACCTTTTTAATCATTTCCCTTTTTGTCCTTTTCATTAATTTTTTCTATATTTCCCTGTTACTAACGTGGGAATAAATTTCTAAATCAGGTCAATTTATTTTGCGGTCATGTTTGATCGCATTTTGTCATTTTTCGGTAGTATTCGGATATTCTAAAAATATTTCGAGCACGTATCCGCGATCTACTAATTTCCCGGATCATAAAGGTATGTCCGGTTAAGGTATTCGTGAATTTATTGCCCGAAGGAAATTTTCACAGATACCTTAAGTGTTTACCGAAATTTCGATTTTTGTCAAAATTTGGCACGGACCTCGTGACACTCCGCGAGATCAAGAAACAATTACATGACTGGCATTTGAAAGAAATTAATGTCCTAAATAATTTTTTAGTCCAAATAATCGCATCTAATGTGCTTTTAATTAAGCAAAAATTGGGATTTTCGCGAAATTCCCGTAAGGGGAAAATTCGGGATGTTACAGCTGTGGCCATTCAGTTACAATCTACTTCTATTTCCGTATCGTTGACGACTAGGTAGTATTATAACCTGAGTGGTAGCTCACAACGAGTGCACGATGGCATAATTCATCAATCAACGATAGGGAATAACCATCCAACTTAGGGGATGGCGAGGGGTTTGCCCTATCGACGAGACTAGGAGTTGGACTCGCCCCTTCCTTCTCGTTGGCTTGTCCTATCGACGCGACCACGAGTGTACAACCACTTTCTAGCCTGCCTTCTCAACGCGACCAGAAGTGTTCTTTCTTAACTTTCTTTGGGACTTGGTGACGTCATGTCCTTGAACCATTCATCTTTTTATCTTTCCATTCTTTTCATCATAAGGTCTAAGCCTGCGTTCATATCATTAACCAATCTATCTTGCCGGACTGGTGAGGGGCTTGTCCTGTGGACGTGCCAAGAGAGGGGAATTTCCTATTGTATGACTATGTACTTTCTTCAAGGTACATCGGACCTTTGTGGTCAGAACCTTCTTAAGATCTTATATTTTCCCTAGGGTTCATTTATGATCTTTAATAGAGTTAGGTGATAACTTCTAGTTATCTAAGGTTGTCCTAAAGCCTGAATGACAACCATGTCCTCATGACGCATTTTAACATAAGACATAATCATTATTATTATTACACATAAGTAACATGGACAAGTGCTTGTTGGAATATTCGGCCCACGAAGAACTTCCCTAATCGGTTAGCCACTGGTCCAGGTTAGCTTAGTGACCTAGGGCTCTCCAGGTCGGTCAACGCCCTATCTTGGTCACTCAGCGCCCACTGGGAACTCTCAAGTTACTTAGCCCCCCAAGTCCAGGTTTGCATGGGGACTAGGGTTCAGGCCGCTCAGTGCCCCCTCAGGGTCGCTCAGCGGACCCTGACGCCGTCCAGATCACAGAACTAAAATTTCCAAAACATTTTCTGAAGTTTTCCCCCCAGGCCGCTCAGCGGACCCCTCAAGTCGCTCAGTGCCCTGGGCGTGATTTAGGGTCACAGCTTTGTTATTTTTCCTCTTCTCCAAACCATTCCTATGCACACTTCTAAGGGCTTCACAACAAGTTCCAACAATCACAATATCACATTTTCTAACTCAAAGAAAACACCAAAATCATCCATGTGTCATTAACCCAACATCTATCACATAATACATGATATTTTCATCTATTCACATACAACACTTAGAAGTCACCAAGGAGGTGAGTAAGTTAGGTTTACCCACTTCCTAAGAGTATTGGTTGGTGATGAGGGTGATGAGAAGAGGTTCCCAAGAGTGCGTAGCTTTTCCCTTACTAACTTACGGTTGTGGTAGCGTAACAACCGAGTGCACGAATAGAACGTATTTAAGCAAAAGCTAACAAATGAAGAAATGATAAAATGAAAGCCATGGAGGGGTTATTTATAGGCCTCATGGCCGTGGCTTAGGCTGCAGATCTTTAGCCAATTTTGGCCTAAAAATAAATGAAAAAGAAAAGAAAATGAGATAAGACTAGTTAAGGATAAGCATGGTTGACTTGTATCCTTTGGTTTGTCATGTTTGACTTGGTCAAGTGTGTGTGCGCGCGTGTGCTTTAGGCTTGGGCAGTTGTGAGTGAGAGCTGGTGGCCTTAGCCATATGGCCAATTTTCGATCATGTTCCATCGTGTTTGGTCATTAGCTATTTGTGTACTATGTGTACGGGTATCCTAAAAACATTTCGATCACACCATTGTGATCTACTAATTTTCTTAATATGGAATTTAAGTCAATCCAAGGTATTCGTAACTTTTCTTTCGTAAAAGTGTACTTTACGGATACCTTTAACGCACAATTAAATTTCGGTGGCGAAAGATAACTAATCCGGTGTCTGCGAATTTTCGCGAAATCGCAGACTATTACCTTTTCGGACGTTTTTGATATAAGAATTTATTTTTTACCACTTCTTTCGTTATTTTTTAATAGTCTATACAATAATATAAAAGAAAATTTCTAATGTAAATGTCTATTTTTTTTTATCTTTTTGTATTAATTTATATTTCTTTCAATTTTTTCAAAAAAAAAATAGCTATCCATTTTCATCTTATATTTCAATTATCATTATTTTATTTTTTCTTTATTTTCTTTTTTTACTTCTCTATTTTTTTAATAATTTCATATCTCATCATTTATCGACTACCAATAAATAATTTAGATTCTCTGGCTGCAATTCGCTAGTAAATACTCTCTCCAAAAATAGTTGCCTACTTTCTCTTTTATGCTAGTATTAAGAGATTGATTGAAAAATGTGAACGTAAGAAAAAATTGATAGTATTTTACCTAATTGTTCTTATTTGTAGTAAGTAATTAAAATTATTATAGTAAATAATTATGAGAGAGGGTTTACTTAATAAGGTTATGTTAAGAAAAGAAACAATTAATGATTTGTAAATTTAGTATGTACTCCCTCCATCCACTCTTTGTTGTCATTTTTGACAAAAACACACTATTTTAAGAAACAATTTAATGACATTAAGACAGAGAAAACATAGTATATAAACAAAATTAACCCTGAGTAGTTAGTAACATACTAGTAATTAAGAAAAGGATGACCTTATAAAAACAAGAGTGCAAACTATTTTGGAGAGAGCAATAAATTAGGTGACAAAAGCAGTTTTGTTTGACAAACCGATCGCAGAAGAACAGGACCAAAGCACGAAAACACCACACACACTCATGCCCCTCAGCGACCTCACCGAAGCAACAGAGTGGCGGGTACGGTAAATAACTCGAAAAGCGTGGCCCCTTTCGTATGAAAGGTGAAACGCGGCGTCGTTGCAATCCATGTTGATCTCCATGACAAGGCGCGAAGCCACATGATAAATACCTCTCTCCTCTCTCTCTCTCTCTCCTTTCTCGTTTCTCCTTCATTTCTTCGTCATATTCTCACTACCCTCTCTTTCTCACTCCTCGCATTTTCTGTCTTCCCAAGCAGAAACTTTTCTCGCCCCAGAGAGTGAGAGGGAAAATCCGCCGATTCTGTCCCTCATTCCTCAGCTGCTGTTGGAGGTCGCCGAGCTGACCTTCGGGATTCTCGATGAGCCGATCGATCGAGCCGCCGCTGCCACCGTTGCCCAAGTATTCGTTTCGGGATTCCAAGTCATTTTTCTTTCTTTCTTTCTTTTGTTTTTGTGATTTTCAATTTGACTTTCTCTCTCGCCAAGCACCGTCAAGCCGGCGTGAAAACACACACTCTCTCTCTCTTACTCCTTTCTCCCTCCGTGTGTGTGACAGGAGGGGAGTATATTCTGGGAGCAGTTCCCATCGCTTCATGGACTCTGACGTAATCGAAGTTCCACCACCCCCAATTCGCGACCATTCCAATTTGATGAAGCAGAAAGGGGTACTCTTTTCTTTTTTTTGTGAATTTCCCTTTTTATGAGGAATTCGTGGTTTTCTAATGTTTTATTTATTATTTTTCTCGTGAATTTTTGAGAAAGTTTTGAACTTTTGATGTTTGTTAATAATTTCTTCTAATGTTGGTATTCGGAAATGATCGTGTTTTTTGATCGATCAAATTGTTTTTCCGCTGATTTGGCCGTTTTGCTTTCAAGTCGCTGCTTTTGTTGTTGCCATCGCAATTGTTTCGTGGATGCCGAGGTTTCTTGCTTCTCATGCTATGATCTTTGCTAGTGTCTTGTTGCTGGGAAGGGATTGAAATTGGTTGTATTTATTGAGGCGAAAAGGTGTTGATCGCAACATTGTAAATCCTGGGTGTTCTTTATTTGGATGCTGCCCTGTTTATTTCGCGTTGTGTTCAACTGTTTTTAATCTCCTTCTCACATTTATTTCTAGTCTTCATTGATGGTTATGCTATTGTTATGGAAAATGATTGAAGTTTAGGATTGTTATCTATACGTTGTTTAGGACTTTGTTTTAGATTGGATATCATTAGCCTTTTTTTTTGCGCAATGATGCAATGCTGGAGAAAATGACTTGTGTTTTCACAGAATCAAGCTAGATTCTTGTTGGACGGAATAAAGTTATATGGCCTATGAAAGATTCAACAAGCATGTGAAATAATTTTATCAAATGTTTATAAGTTTGGCTGGGATTGTGATGTGGAAGGCTGTATTTGTAATTGGGGCTGTTTTCAGTTTGCAGTACTCAATAGGCTTAATACTAATCATTATGAAAGTTTGTATCTCTGAATAGATGCCTTGTGATTACAATTTCTCTTCATGTGGCTGTTTCTTCTCCAGTTGTACTATTACCCGGAATATGTGCTTTAGACATGTTGAATTGAGGATGGATACATTTTTGTGTACAGACCTTGGAAAAACTTTTGTGGATATGATCTAGGGAAGAGTAATATTTTTATTGTGGTATGTTGGATGAGGAATGGTGTTTGACCTATTTCTTAGGTTCTCTTGGCATTGCAATTAACTATATTATTGGATTGTGTCTACATCCTGTGCTAGTTGTGCCTCAGGTTTTTCACTGGACTTTTTTTTTTTTTTTGGTTCTTAAGGGTGGTCTAGTTATTTTTATTCTCGGCAGCCTTGTTTCTGTTTTGGTTCATTAAAAGCTGTGTTAAAACACTCTTGAATTATGTATTATCACTTCCAATAATCATTCTCAAATGATGAATTTACACTTTTGTCTAATAAAACTGAAGAAGTAAAACTGTTTGAAGACCGGAAGTCCAGCACTAATAGAAGGGTTTATTGAATGCTTAAAGATTCTACGATCATAGAAATTAAGACATGTGGCCGTAAGGGTAGAGCGGAAACCACAAATTCTTGGTATTGTGATACATTGAGAATGCTGTAATGTGGATTTTTATCCTGGTCCTTTATTCTTTCCCAAGTAAAGTTTGACTTTGCAGATAGATCCCAGGGCTTTTGCCAACATTTTCCCATAGGCTTTGCTCTTTAATGATCCTTTGGACATTTATATACTATTTCCCTATAGGTGTTTTTAATCCTCTGATTGTGATAGCCCATTGGATTGTGATGCTTCCTGTTTCCTTTGTGTAAATATATCTGTCGAGTCATTTACATTGCTGCTTTCTTATACATTTTTAACTAGGATACACTGAAATTAACCATATTACTGTTAATTGGAGAATACCAGTGTCCTTGACATACATTATTTCAAAAACAACGTTTTACGTGATCTAATCTGCCCTGCGTCTTGTTTTTCTAAGATTCTATGATGTCTTTATGAGTCTTTCCTTTTCTAGCTCAGATATATGAAACGTATTCTTTTCTAGGCCATTTTGCATGATGTGATTGACATTGACAATGATGATGACTCTGCGGATTTAGTTGTAATTGGTGTAAAAGCCAGTAAAAGTGACAAGGGGAAGACAGTTGAAGCCATTCATGGTGGTTATGGTGATCATCAAGTTATGGTGTGTGAATAGGATTTGTTATTTCCTGCTATTGATTGTTTTCTTTTATGACATAAAATATCATTGTAAAATTTATCTTGAAATATTTTTTCAGGAGCTATTTGATTTTTGCCCGCCGGCAACGGAAAAATCTGGACCAGGACCAGGTAGTGGGGTTGAGTCTTCCAATGGTTGGAAAAATATGGAAGTATCGCATAATTTAATCAATGTTGATGGTCATGTTTCTGATGAATCATATGATGATGATGATGACGACTACTACACTGATCTTTTCTCGGATGATTATATGGATGTAGATGATTATGCTTTATTACAGGCACGCTTTGATAATGTGGATATACCTCCTGGAATCGAAGCACCTATTCCTTGGATGGCAGAATATGGTCTTGGTTCGAAGAAGACTGAAATGAGTTCATTGCATCCTTGGTGTCATACTCAGTCTGATGCTAAAGATTCTCATGTGACAAACTCATCTCAGGCTTCGCGATCATTACAGTCTAGGAACCCTGAAACCCAAGGAACTTCAGCAGGTAGTCCTAGTTTGCAAATCAAAATGGATGCTATTGGTCCTCCTTATGGAACAGCATTATCTTCTTCTTATCTATTTCCTCAAACTGCCCCAGATGTCAAACAACGCAGGAGGCGTCAGTTAAAGTTGTCATTAGGAGTCGAGTCATCCAAATCTCAATGGTTTTCAGGACCCTCTGAGAGTAAAAAAAAGTCTAATGTTTCTGGTTCTTCACCTAATCATGGTTTTGCGTACAATTTGGATAACGCGAAGCTTCCAAAAGGCGGTCAGCCATCTTATTGGCCATTATTTGGTGGTGCAAACATGGTTTCTGGAAGTATCAGTTCACATCATACAAACTTCAGTGGAAATGCAGATGGATCATTGTACCATGCTGGAGCTGAATTATCAAACCCTTGGTGGTGGAAGAATGCTTCTCATTTTAATCCATTTAATGATTTTACAGCTAGTTCAGGTTTATTTTATCCATTGGATCCTCTTCATGTCCCTCAGCAAGTTTTAGCCAACCCTTGGGTTCATAATTTTGCGAGAGATGGAAATAATGGAACAGTTGCTGATAGGACTGTTGTGACACTCTCTGATGAAGCCAGAGATGAAATTCTGAAGAAATTCCAAAATTTTAAACAGTTTGACACCATTGAAGACCCTTCAGACCACCACTTTGTTAAGGTTAATTCTTCGATGAAGCAGGTAACTCCCCCCTTCCCCGTAATACATTTTGCTTCAGTTTTAATCCTAGGAATTTAGGTTTTACCATCGATCTACCTTCTGAACAGCATTCAAAGAGTTGGGCTAAAAGAATCCAAGAGGAGTGGAAGGTATTGGAGAAGGATTTACCTGGTGAGTTTATTTGTTTTGTTAATCCTGTTGCAAATTGGCTGCAATACTTCACTATATCGCCTTTTGTAGTTAATGTCTTTTTTCAAGCTGTTTGATCTGTCATGTGTTGTCTCTGCCATTATTAATAATATTAATAATATTATTGGGGGTGCTTGTCAGAACCTATGGCCATTGACGTAGGTGCTTTCTTTGGCATATATTCTTACAAAGTAGTGCTTATTAACTTTCTCCCCTGGTGGAGTCCAGATGTTCAGGAACTAGTATTTAAATATAGCCATGAATTGTGATTTGAATTTCATAATATGCTACCTGCTACTTGGTTCTTTTGCAGCCTGTTGCTGTCTGACTCTTTCTTTTGTCTCCATCAGATTCAATATTAGTCAGAGTTTATGAATCAAGGATAGATCTGTTGAGGGCTGTGATTATTGGGGCAGAGGGAACACCGTACCATGATGGTCTTTTCTTTTTTGATGTTTTCTTCCCCAGTAGCTATCCCAATGCACCGCCGGTATGTGGTTGAGGATGCTGTAGCTGACATTAACTGTTTTCCAGTTGTCTTTTTTATGAGTCTGACTAAAGGGAAATTTTTCATGGCAGCAAGTTCACTACCACTCCGGTGGTCTTCGACTCAACCCGAACTTATACAATTGTGGCAAAGTATGCCTTAGTCTACTTAACACCTGGTCTGGTGATAAGAATGAGAAGTGGATCCCAGGGGTTTCGACAATTTTACAGGTTTTAGTATCTATACAAGGTCTAATCTTGAATACAAAGCCTTACTTTAATGAGCCTGGATATGCGCGTTTGAGTGGATCAGCAAGTGGTGAAATGAAGTCCCTGCAGTATAATGAGGACACATTCATCCTATCATTGAGGACGATGGTGTATATGATTAGAAGGCCTCCAAAGGTTTGTTTCTGGATCTATCTGCAGGTTCTTACATCTTAAACTAGTTATATTTTTTAGTAAGTGTCTAGGCCTACACATGCCCTGGGCTTTTTGGTGAGCTATTGCGAGATAGAGCAGAAAGTGACGGACATTATATTTTCTAATTTAGGAAACAAATGAGACATTTTAGAACAATAAACTGAGTACATATAGGCAAATGAGTCTGAGAATTTTGAACCTTGCACTCTTAACATAATGGATCCTTGTGTAACATTTGTTAATTTCCTTGTGTAACATAGCAAGTGTAATGTGGACTAATTTTTCCCCCCTAAGGGAAGTTTGATTATTGAGGAAGAAAGAAGACCTCATGTGCCTAGAAATGCGTGACTTATTTTGCTTGAGGTTACTTTGGGTTCAACAATTGACTGTTGAGGTTGCTTTTGGTTTCAGAATTTTGAGGACTTTGTTATTGGGCACTTCTGCGGCCGAGCCCACGATGTTCTAGTGGCATGTAAAGCATACATGGATGGTGCTCAAGTTGGCTGTTTGGTCAAAGGCGGGGTTCAAGACGTTGATCAGGGCGACAGGAGCTGCTCAAAGCAGTTTCAGAATTCTTTAGCTGCATATGTAGATATGCTTGTTAGAGAGTTCGCCAAAGTAGGAGCTAAGGACTGCGAGAAATTCCTGTCTCCATCAACATCATCAGGGAATAAACCCTCGGGTGAATTGCCGGTGGCTGCTACCTTTTCTTGATAACCCAATTTTGAGAGTTGATACTGAAGGCTTGTCACTTTCGATTTGTTGCAGCTAATAGCAGGTTTATGTTTTATATTACATAGTTGAATCTTGTTATGGACCATCTTGTTTTCGTGAACAATGCCTGCACATAATTCTGGATATTGTATATAGCCGCAGATGAATATTTAATACATTGTTAGGATGGCGTAACATCTTGATCATATTATTATTCCGGCAATGCATTTAGTTGCTTACTATATTTTTTTTCTTTGATAATTTTCGTTGCTTACTATGTTTCACTTGATGAATGAATCCTCTCGTGTGTATTATTCACATGACAAGATCATGTGTAATATTTTACCGTTAATTTTTTTCATTGCTTATGTATGAGTTCTACTTTTTAAATTGATTGTGGGAGATCACACGTGATTTTATTATGTGAAAAATTCACATGAAAAGATTCATTTCTCTTTCCGATGTCTTATTGATAGACAAGTTTATAGAACTTAGATTTCCAAAGCACGTGATACCTAATAATCAAACAAACTATTAATTAAAAGACATGTAAAATTTTTGGGAAAAAAATAGAGTTAACATTCTTTGGAATAAGGAAATTCATATATAATTCTTCTAATGTTTTTTGTGGTTTACATGAATAGTATTTTATGATTATGTATATGTCTCTTGTTACAAATCTATTAAAGTTTACAAACATTTTACGTTGTTCTCCCTTGTATTATTTTGTCTTTTTTATGCTGTTATGTAAACAGTGGTACTGGAGTGCTTGTTATCCTAGGTGTAAGAGGTATTGAGGGCGCATTCTTAGCGGTAGTCAAAATTCTTTTTCATCCCTTCTTCTTTATTTCCCATGGACCACCAGAGCATGCTAATGGAAATTTCCTGCTGTCAAAGGAGTTTTGGCCCACTGTTGAACATGGTGTTGGAGAATTTGCAAAAGAAGAGTCTAAAGTAAGTAAGTTGAAAGATTTGAAGGCAAAAAATTATCTCTTTCAAGCTATCGATCGCCTCATCTTAGAAACTATTCTTTGCAAAGAAACTTCTAAGGATATTTGGGATTCAATGAAGAAGTATCAAGGGTTTGTTAGAGTAAACCGTGTACAATTTCAGGCCTTGAGGAGAGGCTTTGAGACTTTGCAGATGAAGGATGGAACTGATTACAAGCTATTGTGCTAGAACCATGGAGGTTAGCAACAAGATGCAGTTCCATCGTGAGAAAATGGTGGATGTCACCATTGTGAAAAAGATGTTGAACTCCCTAACATTGAAGAGCAAGCATTGAAGGAGGCTTCTACTAGTACTCATTCCTTCAATTTTAGAGGAAGGAGTAGAGGAAATGGATATGGAGAAAGTAGTACAAATTTCAGACCAAACGATAACCAAAGATAAAGGTAGAGAACGTGATTTTGACAAATTCAATGTAGTGTTTCAGATGCCATAAATTTTGTCATTATCACTTTGAATGTTATACAAGGTTGCATAATGCCAAGGAAGAAAAGTCAAATTTCTTGAGGACAAGGAATGGGGGAGACCTTGTTGGTGGTGTTTCAAGCTGAAAAGGAATCCAAGCAAGATGTATGGTATGTGGATACAGGTTGTAGTAACCACATGAGTGGAAGTAAATCTTTTTCTTATTTCAATGATGGCTTACGCCCCACAATTAGTTTTGGTGATTGCTCTACTGGGGATGTGATGGGAGAGGGTTATATTAGAATTCAATCAGTGAATGGTCTGCTAGAAACAATATCTAATGTTCTTTTATGTTCTTGCTTTGCAAAAACAATTTGTTGAGTGTTGGTTAATTGCTAGGGATATGTTATCATGCTTCGAAATCTTATTAGGTAAGTTGTGGCTATTGTACAAAACGAATTCCAAGAGTTTGTTCTCATTAAAGATTGAGAGTGATCAACCTTGATTGAGGGTGGAAGTGAAAGATCCATCATGGTTGTGGAATTTTTGACATGGTCATTTGGGTTTTAGAGGATAAAGATCTTGCAAAAGAAAAGTATAGGAAATGGTCTTCTTGAAATTATTTTTCCTTCTCAAGTTTGTGAAGAATGTATCACTAGAAAACATTATCATTCTCCATTCTCGAAAGGCAAGTCATGGAGAGCCAAGGAAGCTGCTGATCTACTACAACATTTGTGGTCCTATAACTCCTCCTAATAGAGGTGAAATATACTTTATTAGCTTCATTGATGATTAGGAAATCTTGGATTTTCTTATTTCAGGAGAAACCATAGGATTTTTATGTATTCCAGAACATCCAAGCTCTTGTTGAAAATGAGTTTGGAAAGATCATTAAAACTCCAACATACATCAGGGAAATTTTGTAAGGTTCACTCGGTCGTCTCTTTTATGACCAAAAACTGAGTTTGGAATAATTTGCTTTGGTTCTAGTCACTTTCTTTCTTCTTAACTCAATTATCATGGCTTTCTTTAAGTTCCTTAATTACCCCTCAAAATTAGAGGTGTCAAATGGGCCGGGCCAAAATTGTGCTTATTTTTAGGATTCAACTCGTTTATGGTTGATCCGTAGGCCTAAACAGGCTAGCCCGTCACCCCGTTTATTTTTTTAAAAAAAAATTAAAATTTTGGTCTATTTTTATGATTTAAATACAAAGTTATGAATAAGTATGGTCGATCATTTTTAACTATTTTTTATCTTCTATCTATTAATTAATCAGAAAGAAATAGTTTATGTAAAATTTGAGAATCCGTTTTCGACGGTAATAAATAGAGAAAAATTAAGGTTTTGTGATTTTTTCGTCTTTATCTCTTTATTGTGGTTACGAAATCTTTAATTTTGGATAGGTATACAAATAGTAGCATTTTCAATTAAGAAGTTATTTGCAAAGCTTTGATAGAAGAAAAAAAAGGGATAACAAGAGAATGTATTTAATAACATCTAGAGCCTAAACCCGCAATGATCAATAAGTTTTAAAATATCTAAAAAATTCTTTAATTATAACTAAACAACTTAACAATTTAATTTTCAATTTGGGCTTCAAGATGAAGATCTAAAACTTCAATTTGAATGTGAGATATCAATTATCATGTAGTTTTATTAACTCAATTTTTAAAAATTTGGTTTTTGGTTTTAAAAAAAATTAAAAAAAAATTCACGGGCTCACGGCTAGCCTGTGAGCCTGTCGGGCTGGCTCGTTTAGCTCGTCGGCTTAAACGGGCCAGGTCATTTTTTTTCAAATTTTCACGGGTCTATTTTTTACATGTAAAGCTCGTCCATTTAACCGGGTAAACGGGTCGGACTCATTTTATCAGCCCTACTCAAAACTCCATAATTCCCTTGTTACCTAAATTCCTGGTTCTTGAAAATTTTAGTTATCAAAAACCCAAAGGGTTCAAGACTCTACCCTAAGGTTTTTAATAACTGTAAACTAATTTTTCATAGTAATAAACTCATATTTTCAACCCAAATTCTCAAAATTTCCGTTTTGCCCTTTTATTCCTGAAAACGTTTTACTCAATTTACTCGAAAATTCGTCGGGGCTCCAAAAATTTTGAAACTCAACACCCTTAATTTTTCATGTAGATAAAAACGAGGTTAGATTTTACAAATGAAATTCCATGCATACAGCTTACCCACAAACCGAACATCTCCCAAATTTTTCTAAAGATTTCTCTAACAATCCTTGCTAAAATCCTTGCATGCATTTCTCTATTAAATTTGTCTCAACCAAAACCAAATCAAGCATTCAAACTCAATTCTTAAATCAACATGCAATCACAGATTTATTGACAAAGGAATTAGAGAAAAAGATTTAGAAAAACTTAGCCTTTCTCCTGAAGGCGAACACCCTGACTCCGACGGGCCAGGAAACCCACCTCGAGTTCACGAGCAACTCGATGCTTTGGCCTCCACTTGGTGAGCACTTGAAGCTTGATTATACCGGGATAATTTGATGATGATGAATGTGGTGGTCGAATGATCAGATGATTATGGTGATGATTCTTCTGGGTTGGATTCGGAGGTAGTGATGCCGTGGGTGTGCTTGGCTTTGGTAGGAGAAGAAGAGAATATATTTTATTCCTTGGCTTTTCTAGGCAAGAAAGTGACAAGGAATTGAACATGAATTTTTATGACAATTGATCATGAGGGAAAGGGGCTGGTGTTTATGACAATTGGCTTTGGGGGAGCTATGGTTGTGACATGTGGCATTGCTTAGCATGCCTTGTGTCACATGATGAATGTGTGGTGTGTCACACATAGATTTTTCGCATGATTCGGTGCGTTCCGGTACACTAAAATGTGACCACTTTGACTGTCCAAGAGTAAATTAAATAAAATAAAGGTACAAATGAGTCGATCACCATAAAAGTGAGACTCAATGGTACCTTTAATATTTAATTAAATTTAGACGAGGAAAGACGAATTAGTTTTGGCTCGCGAGACTATGTGAGGAGCTTAAACTGTTATCTGGGTGCTTTTGTAACATTTGAATTTTTATCTGAAACGACTCCGGATTGGAATAAAGTTATTTAATATGTTGTCTTCATAATTCCTTTTATCACTTATTGTTATTTATAGTTAATTATTTATTTACCTCTTATATTATTATGTCATATTAATTTATTTTGTACATGTTTCTTATCATACTTTAACCCCCAAACTACATATTGTTATACCTATTTTACCAAAGTTTTATCGTTCATCTTCCATTCTATTTTTATTTATTTATCATTGTTATTATTATTGTTATTATTATTCATATTACTATTATTATTATTTATTTATTTACTTATTTTTGAAAAAGATGTAATTTCTCTAGGATAGCTCAAGATTAAAACAGACATTTAAGGTGCTTGGAATGAAATATGAATTGTTGCCAAGACACCCCTTCGGTATTTAAGCACAAATATGATGTTACTGAGGCCATTAGTTGGTCAACGGGCATATGACCAACAGAGGCTCAGGAAAATGTTTTTCCCTTTTTTCCTAAACACCTGATTACCCAGTATAATTTCTTCAAGGATTCGCTCAAGATATAATTTTGATAACTTGAGATGTGTTGAGAGAATTTATAAATATTTATTGAAAATCAAACTGGAAAGGAAACTGAAGCGTAAGCTTTGGATGCATGTGCATCACTGAATAAGAAGGAAACCAGTAACCTATGTTTTTATTCATTTTGAATATTATGGAAGTGTATGTGTTTTCTATTAAGTCTTCGGTCTTCTGAGAATAGTGAAGTTTGTCACACCGTGTGGTGAAGAAGTGACGATGATACGTCACACACATGGGTTCATTACGCAATTTGTCAAGGAAAAGAAGAGTTCTCTTGAGAACTTTCTTCAAAAGAAAGGAAGTGACAGTTGCAGCAAGAAGGATGAGCTATCACGAGGTGTTTCTTTTTGATGAGAGAGTAAGGGGTAGATGGTGAATATGTCGATGGAGTTGTGAACACTTAGGTGAAGGAAAAAAGATTTCCATTGTTGGGCTTGTGGTTGACATAAGGGAAAGTTCTCAGTTAAGTTTGGTGAGACTTGGAGAATTAGTTCTCTAGTGATCTCCTCAACATTTCAGCATAAAATGATGACCGGGAAGTGAACAAGGTAGTGACTTGGAGGTGTCGACTAAAGAAATAACAAGAAGGTTTTCAAGAAAGCGACTTGGAAACTTAAAGAATTTTCAAAGAACAGTTTACTTTTATGGTAATTGGCTTTGAATGGCCGTGTTTGGGGCTTCTAACTTACAAGGGGAACTAAACTGTATTTGAGAGAGGAAGCTTGTAGAGGCATTCTTATTGTTCTCTCGATGAGTTTTGCCTTTACGGAGGTAGGAGAGAATTAATGTACGAATGGAAGGAAAGAAAAGGAATCATTTGGATCCCTGAATGAAAATGGCCTTAATTCTCCAAGTGAAATAAGGAAAATTAAGAGACAAATGGCATGATAACCTTGTTAAAGGAGGTGGTGACACACACATGGCCGAATAACCAAGTGTCCTAGGGAAAAAGGCATTCCGAGACAATGCTCCGATTAGCGGAAAAAGGGGGTGTTACAATTTCACCCCCCCTTAAAAGAATCCCTCATGACCATAAGTGCAAGAAAGTCCAACGCTACATCTCAAAAAGTATTGCATGTAGATAAGACATACTCGCTATGGTAGTCCGAAACAACAACATTTAATTCGTCGATCGATGAGATAAAGATTATTTAGAAGACATTAGTATCCATAGGTTCTACACCTTTGTTGAGCATCCTTAAATGAACTGATTAGCAGAAGCTGCAAATAGAATCGTCCTCCTAGGCTTTAAGAATGGGCAAGAAACATCCAAGGGGATTTGGCTAGAAGAACTCCGTACAGTGTTGTGGTCCTACCACATTACCCCTACAATCACAACAAAAGAAACCTACTACTGCTTAGTCTTTGGGGACGTGGCTATGATTATAGTAGATATTGTCGAGCTTTGTCCACAAATGATGGCCTATAACGAGTTTAATAATGATCAGTTCTGTTTTGTGAGCTAGAATTCAGTCCTGCAGATCATTTTAATATCACCACCACCTTAAACAATCAAGAGCATGAATTCGTCTCCACAAGATAAGCAAGAACATCAAGCACATACTAGGGTTTCATCATAAAAATCAAGCCTGATATCCCACAGCTCATAAGATCAAGTATTAGCAAACGATTTCATAAAAATAAAAAAAAATATACTTCAAGCATCACAAACTTCAGAGCAATCACGATCCACCTGAAAGCCTAATAGCCTAGTTTCATTTGTGTAGTTACTTCTGAAGCCTAACTAATATTTGAAGAATTTTTCTACACTCTTCCCACCTACAACTCCCATCCACGCAACCTAGCGTAGCTCCCAAGCAACATTTAAATTCAGGATTGCACATGATATGTGCCTATACAGTCTCCGAAACAAAATGTCTTCAGAACAACAGAAGACACAAAATGATACAACAGAGAAGAAAGATAGAAACTCTGTTTAGAGACTTGTCAATTTGCATCTCCTGCCGTCTCATCCTAGGACTCCCACTCCCATTATGATGATAAGGAAACAGATTCGCATCCGAGACCCCAAAAATTCTTGTGAGGACCATCTCCCCAAACATACCGATCACCGGATTGAAGAAACTATTCATCGCGGCGCCGCCAAGATAAGGCGATGCATTGTCGCGATGACCACCATAGAGGTGAGGGAAGTATTGCTGATAATGAATCGGCCGCGATTGTGAGTGGAAATAACGTGGATGGAGTTGCGGGCCATGGTGTGGCGTTGGCAGACGCGCGGGCGCTAACATAGCATTCAAGCCATAAGGAGGTGGTCTATGAGGTATTCCTAGACCCATCTGGAGTTTCTTGGCTTCGGATTCTGAATTAGATGTTCCGCGGCCATAGAGGGGCACTAATGAAGTGTGAGCTATCTCGGCTTTACAAACCGGGCACGATGGCTGCTGGTCTGGTTCGACGGAGGAGCCTTGGACACAAAGCCACTTGTATATGCATGGCCAGCAGTAGAGGTGACCGCAGAGAGTGACCACAGGGTCATGTGCTGATTCCAAGCAGATATTGCAATCGAAGCAACCATTGTCACTTCTAGAGACTGCTGTTGCAGCTGTGGCCGATTCCAATTTTCGCTTTAGCGAAATTTCCTCGTTACAGTCAAAGTATGTGGGTTCCATTGAATTTTTCTTTCCCAGCAATGTAACCTGTTACATATTTAAAAAAATTGACAGAAAGCTGCAATTATTTTGATACCAGATATAGAAGTAGAGCCAATGAGATCAGGGATCAGAAGAGCTCTAAAACATCAATACATCATAATGCTACAAGTTTTTTTTTGTTTTTTTTCCTTTTTCAAAAATGTGTCTATTGTATATATACTTCAAGATGCTGTTGATTAATTTTTAGAAGCACTCCTGAACATACACAGGTAATGTGGAATTTTACACCAATGTCTAATTTTGAGTAATAATTAGGGATCAATAACCAAATTTATTTTCTCAGATACCAAAGGATCTTATAAAATCAATATTACAGATATATCAATAGATTTGAGATATGTATCAATCAGCATATTTACAATGTTAATCATAAGGAAATATTCATTTCTATAATGTGATTGAAAAATATAGCAATGTCCCAAAATCCTCACATATTAGAAATAAATTTATAACAATTGAATGTTGCATGAGGGTAATTCACAAATCAAAATTTCTATATTCATTGTTCCTTTCCCAACAAAACGAAGGGGCCATACCCTCATTCTAGAATCATCAATAATCTTAGTTCAAAGAAACACCTTTTATTAACAATTTTAATTGAGAGATTGTGAAGGCAGATAACCCTATACCTATCTTGCTACAAGAACAGAGGTTAATGATTGCCCAATTTCCAGAAAATATTCCCCACAAATTTATTTTATTTCCCAAGAAAATGGAAGCAATGGTATAAGAAACAAATAAATTTCATGAAAAAATCGGTAATTTCACAATTATTCATTACTATTTGAAGGTTTCTATTCCAGCCATAAAAATAGAACGAAAAATAATGTAGATTAAATCTCAAAATGCAGAGCACATTAAAAAGGCTTAAACCCTTAGACCAATTGGAAATCCAATGCATGCAAACGATTTCAGAGGAATCCTAAGAAATAAAAACAAACACCTTTTTTGAAGAAAAATAAAATTCAAATTCCATCTCAAAACACAGAAGAAAAAGCAAAACAAGAACAATAGCACACCTTCATTAAAAGAATTAGATATCACAAGAAAGAAAACCATACCTTTATAAAGGGTAGAACGAATCAAGAGGAGAACAAATGTATTTTCAAAAGAAGAGAAAATGGAAAACGAAGGAAAAGGGGAAGGAAGGTGTGATGAGAGAAATGGATTGCGTTGGAAGCAATGGAGGGGAGTGAAATGTGGAAGAAGATTATGTCACGGGTAAGAGTGAGTCTGATCGTGTTGGTGCCAACCATGTATATTTATATACTTTTTTTTATTGGACTTTTGTTTTTTAATGAAAAGTCTTGATTTTCGTTAAGATGTTCAATCAACGTTTAGTTGAGGGACCAAGAATGCGGAAGATTCCCACAACCGCACATCATATCTACAAATAATAGACAATTTAGTAATGTCATTAGTTATCTTATTACAGGACCTCTTAACAAAACTTTAAAAAAAAAAGGTTAATTATGTTTTTAATTCCTGTAAAATTTGAAAGTTTGCTTTTAGTCCCTGTATGAAAGTTTTAGTCCCTGCGAAAATTGAAAATTTGTTTTTAGTCCCTGAAGTTGGATGGGAGTTGACTGCGCTGATGTAGCCGCTAATGGCGCTGACGCGGCATGCCACATGGGATGTCACGTGGCATAATCCAAAATAATAAAACCTGACCCATACCCGGATTGCCCACCCAACCCGACCCGGATTTAATTAAAAAAAAAAA
>QANU01050226.1:25067-52982 GCA_003254905.1 Nissolia schottii
GGCAGCTTGCGTTGCTGTTGTTGTTGTTTTTTGCTTTGCTGGGTTTCTCAGTAACGGCGGCGAAGGGGTGGGTTGGATTCAGGCGGCGACGGGGAGAGAGGTGGGGTGGGTAGGGTTAGGGAGAGAGATGAGAAGAGACAGATGGTGGGGTGGGTGGGGTTAGAGAGTGAGATGAGAGAAGAGAGAGCTGGGGTTAAGGGAAATTATTATTTTTTTTAAATTTAAATCAAACCGGGTCGGGTCATGGGTAAAATTTCAAAATTTTGGGTTATGCCACGTGGCACCCCACGTGGCACGCCATGTCAGTGCCAGGTTAGTGCCACGTCAGCACCATTAGTGGCCACGTCAGCGCAGTCAACTCCCATCCAGCTCCAGGGACTAAAAACGAACTTTCAATTTTCGCAGGGACTGAAACTTTTATACAGGGACTAAAACCAAACTTTCAAATTTTACAGGGACTAAAAACATAATTAAGCCAAAAAAAAATATACTTGACAATGACATCATGTAAAGATAAGGTTCCACTTTCATCCTTGACTATTGCAATTGCTTCTTTAGAATCACTTTCAATCACAATCTCCTTAAACCCTAGACCTTTAGCAAATAACAAAGCTTCCCCATGGACTAGAGTTCTCCTTTGTAGTTGGGAAAAGCTTTAGACCTTTAACTCAAACCCCAACCACAAAAACCATGTTTAGGGGTTTTCACCTATCCCTCGTGCAACACCTTAGCTACCTTATTACCCTGTTGTAATTAGTGTTCACTAGTTGACACATTTTAGCTTAGCTTACTTTTAGACTTAGCTTGTTAAATACTTACTTTGAAAATATGGGATGGATTTGAACTTTTGTAGAAAATCATTTTCAAAAACATGAGTTACAATTGTGGAACATTGATATGAGATAAGTGGTGCGAATGCATAAGAGTGTGGAACGACATCCATGACATATCACTCAAAATGATAGCTTCTAGATGATCCAAACTTTTTTCCTTTTTCCATATCACTCAAATATTGCTTAACCGAAAATATGGACCATTTTGAAAACTTTTTCCTTTTCTTTATTAATTCATAAAATATGAGTCGTGCGTGTTCAAGGAGTTATGTACATATACAAGCGATAACTGGCAAAGGGGATTGTCATACTGAATATCACGGGATACTTATACACACAATCATATGGTCCAAAATACAAATACATAATCAAATATAATAACACTCACCACATTTAATACATCGAATCATTAAAGGCCTGTCTAGACCATCTAACTGTCACATCATACAAAATACTAATCATTGTCATTTGTAGAGAGAAAGGTAGCTCCTATATCTTCTCAGGGGTCTTCCGCTCTGAGATCGTAAGTCGCCCTATGGTGCCTTGTCCTCCAAGCATGTTGGTTGTACTTATCTGGACATCATAATCGAGTGGGGGTGAGAACACTTGGTCCTCTGTGGAAACCCTTAACCTTATCTATCGCTTCATTTCTCAATTATGAATCCAGGCCACTCAGGAGTTCTCTAAGTGATCATGCGTACTATAAATTCCTATTAGTTATTCTCTTTGGCTTAATCCTGGATAGCTTTATCTATACTTACTAGGTGAGAGGAACTTCTAATCTTTCATTACCTAGTAAATTGTGCTGTTTAATCTTACTCGTCGGAGTGTCGTGACATCTTATAACGTGCTCTCGCACCTTCCGTCTCGAGCGTTCTCTTGACGATAACTGACAACATATACATACTTATATCATATACATACCTACATCACATACATACTTACATCATATACATATATACATACGTCACATATCTTATGCATGAGGAGATCTGGGATTCTCTTACGCGCCCTATAACATCCCGATTTTTTCTCTTACGAATATTTCGCATAATAACTAAATAAGGATAAATTAATAAGATTGGAAAATTTAATTATTAACTTTAATCCTTAAAATATTAGCTAAAAATAGTAATTGTGCGATTTCGTGGAGTCCTGTGAGGTCCGGATCAATTTTCGATCAATATTAAAATTAAATTACGACTCAAGGGAGTTCGTAAAATACACTAATATGAAAATAAATTTCAAAATGCCCAAATAAAATTAAATACATAATAAGGAAAATTAATACATCACGATGGTGCGTCCGGAATATTTTTCGGACAGCCATACGTGAAGCACCGGGACTGCGAACGATAAAATGCGATCAAACATGATCAAAAATGTACTGGACAGACCATCCTTATCCCCCGCCACAGTTGGCAGGGATATTTTTAGATATATGTATATAATATATGATTATATAATATAATAATAAATATGAATAGTAAAAATAATAATATAATAATATTATTATAATAATATAATAATAAAAATCTAACTGAGGCAGCATGATGCACCGCCTCAGGTTCCCTATATATACATATGTTATATATGCCTTCTGAAGCCATTCCCCTGTGCCTCTTAATTCATATTTTCATAATGCTAAATTTATTTCTGCTCCGTTCGTGCGCTCTGCGGTTACGCCATTGGACTCAGGAAAAATATCACGATCGCCCCAAGGTTCGTGGGAGTCTTTTCTCGCAGTTTTTCGAACGCCTGAAAAGTGGGTAAACCGACATAATCACTGTCTATGTGGTTCTAAGATGAGTGATAATAATTGTGATGTGTTTTATGTTAGATTATATCAGATCTTCATGGCTTGATAATAGTTTGATGAATTGTTTGGCAATATGTTGGATTTTGGAAACTTAGGTATATGATGTTGCTTATAGAAGAATTGTTTAGAAATATGATAGGAATGATTATGAGCCATGAAATTATACTCTTTATGATGTGAAATATTATGATAAATGCCTAAGAAAGTGCCTGTGATGATGATAAGAAAGAAATATGTAGTTTACACAAAAATTATAGAATTGAGACCTGAGACACGCTCAGTGCGTTGAGCGCACTACTGAGCGGCCTGGGCAGAGCTTATTACCAACTTTATTTTCTTTAGGAAGCTAAGCGGCCTGATCACGTATTGGGATCTCAATTCTGTAATTACTCAAGAAATAATCTTGATATATTATGAGTTATGTGATACGATATGTGTTAGTTGCTTATGATTATGTGGTGTTGTAGGTTAGAGTATAAGATGATGATCTTTCAATGAATATGATGAAGATGATGACACGAGCTATTAAGTTATATTGGCTGTAGATATGATTGCTTTAAAGATGATGAATTGTGTTGATTATATATGTGAATGTTTGATGAGGGGTAGAATAATGTTTACAGAGTCAGAGTATTCGACCATAGAAGAGTCGAGGTGCTAAGACACTAGACCACAGTAGAGTCTGAGTGCACTGGGTGTTCCCGGCCACAGTGGAGTCAGGGATACCTTGGAGATAAGCCAAATTTGAAGATTTCTCCCAACCACAGCAGAGTCGGAGAGTCCCTTGGCCACAGCGGAGTCTGGGAGGTCCATCCACAGCGGAGTTTGGAACGCTCTAAAGACGAGGCAAGTCTCAAAGAGTAGTAAGTCCGAAGAGTTCTCCAGACCACAGTCGAGTCTTAGAGTCCCTTGACCATAGAGGAGTTCGGGGAGTTTCGGCCACAGTGGAGTTTGGAACGCTCTAAGGACAAGGCAGGGTTTTTCCTAACCGTAGTAGAGTTGGGATAATCATGGCGCAGTACATGAGAAGTGAATGATGTAGTTAGAAATGAGAATTGGCCCTAAGAATTAGAATAGAGAACAGATGACGTAGATAAGGAAAGATTAGGTTCCCTCAATCACATAGTAATGTAGGTAGCTGCTCAGGACTAGGTGGAATGTTAATAACGAGTAGGGATGTAGTATAACTGTGACATCTAGAGACCCCTGAGCGGCGGAATCATAATTGAGAGTAAAACGATTAATGATGACTAAGGTTTTCCCACAGAGAACGCTGAGTTCTCACACCAGCTCCTTAATGATTCTAGGTAAGCACGATAAGGACGTCAGCGCGATACGTGAAGAAGCAGACTCGAAGAAGACGAATGGAGAAATAGGATAGCAGGGGCTCGACCAAAGATGTGACGATCAACCCTTAGTTAATATAGTTCATATTTCACACTACGGCAAGAAAGTACATGTATGTAATAAATATGATAATACCTATGTAAATATTTGTGATTTATGCTATGGACCACTTGTCTGCTTATTGTCTGAGGTTGTTATGTTAGATTAATTATCCGTTAAGTATAAAGCTTTAACGTTTGCATTATAAATTCTATCTAGCGCACGGCTCATATTTTGTATCCTAGGTGTATAAAGAAAAAGTTTCAAAATGGTCCATAGTTTCTAAGCAAGAAATATTTTCCAAGATAAAAGTAGGGGCTAAAAGTAACCTTAACCAAAGCAGAAAATAACCTAGTGAGCATTGTTTGCGATGTACACGTAAACAGTTAGCTAGGGTGTTAGACGCCCTATGACAGCGTCCTTCTTCTTATCATATGTCCTTCTCCCTTGTAGATGTGGCCATACATCTACAACCTGCTTTGTGTTTCCATATCGTGTCGACCAGGCAGCGCTTAACCTGAGTGGTAGCTAACCACAAATGCACGATGTCACCAATCAATCGAACAACGATAGGGAATAGCCATCCAACTGCTGGGACAACGAGAGGTCGGCCCTGTTACTTGACCTGGAGTTGGACTCGTACATTCATACATACATACATATATTATCTTACTGTGGATCCACATAAGATCAGGCCTATGTGTGCTTTATCTTTTAAAATCATGTCAGGCATGTGCCTGTGGTTAATCTTCAAGCCTATGCCTGCATTTATCTTTTGAAATAGGGTCAGGCCTGTGCCTGCATTCATCTCTAACCAATCCATCTTACTGGACTGGTGAGCGGCTTATCCATTGGACATGCCAAGAGAGAAGACTCATCCAAATCATATACATAACTACCTTCTTTCTTTGAGGAACACCGGAATCTCTGGGACCGGTACCTCTTTTTCCTAAGTTTAATTATGCTCTTTAAGTTATTTAGGTGATGATCCTCTAATTATCTACAGTCGTCCTATTGTACCTAGTGACGACTGAGTCCTCATGATGCATAATGATAAACATTCATAAAACATAGCAATAATCATAGTCTGAAACTACGATGTATCAGTGCTTTTCTGAAAATGTCCGCTTTCTGTTAGGAATTAGTGATTAGAACCGGAGAGGTCCAAGACCTTACCCCAAGATTTTTGATAGCTCTAAGATCATTTTTAACACTTATAAATTCAGATTTGAACCCCAAAATCATGAAATGACTGTTTTGTCCTTTTTCCCTAAAATGCTATTTTTTGCCCCATAAAACCCTGTTTTCTTCATAATTTTAATTCTCAAAACCCGATGGACTCAAGATTTGGCCCTAAGGTTTTTGATATTTCTAAACCCATATTTTCTGAAAATCAACCCAGTTTTTCAGTCTCTTTTTCAAAATACCCGTTTTACCCTTGTATGCGCGAAAACGTCGTTTTCTGTCTGTTTGCTGAGAAATTTATCGGGGACTCCAAAAATCACAAAACTTGACTTTCCCACTCAATTTTTCCTGTAGATTTCAAAAATAACATTATTTTTTCATGATAAAATTCCTAGCATACAGTTTCTCTTAAAAACGTGATATAATCCTGTTTTTAGCTTAGACTTTCCTAAATTCTGACAGAGTCACAGATAGCACCAGCAGTTCCAGACAAATATCAACAACACATATATATAGTCATGTCACATGAAACATCCTAACATCATATATTATCTAACATACAACCACATAGATAGTGGATAAGTCGGTTTACCCACTTTTTCGAGTCGTGCTGCGATTCCGATGCTTTCTACAACCTCTTGCCTTGCTGTGATGTTTCCTAGCTCCAGCTCTAGGCTAGGTTTCTCCAAGATTTCTCTAAGAACTTAAGAGGATTTTGGTGAGTTAAGGTTAGGAAATTTCTAAGAAATCCTGGCTAGGGTTTGTGTAGGAGGGTTTCTGCGTTTGTGGGTTAACAGGAGAACAATTGGATGTGAAATTGGACAGAGTTTTGGCAAGATTTTTCTTTTTCAATCTAAAACTTCAGATTCTAAGCGGTATTTATAGGCCAAGCCACGAAATTCCCTTTCCCAAAATTCCCTTAGACTAATTTACCATTTTACCCCTAAGATGACATCATGCATGACATAAACATGCTTAGTCACTACATGACTCATACTTTGAATGTTGACTTTGAGCGTTTGGCTCCTCCTTGGCTGTGTAGTATCTTTGTCTTGGCCACTTTTGTGGCCAACAATTATGGGTCACACGCAGATCAATTTTGATCAGTTCTGGTCGTTTCCGGTTCTGGTACTTCGTGTATTGTTATTCTAAAAATATTTCGATCACGTCCTTGTGATCTTCTAATTTTTATAAGGAAAAACCTAAGTCAATCTAAGATATTTGTGAGTTTTCTTCTGTATCTATATATTTTACAGATACCTTAGACACGAGATTGTAATCTGATGACAAAAAAGATTTATTCTAGTGTCCGCAAAATTTTATGAAATTGAGCAGAATTATTTTTACAGACACTTTTAACCTAGGAGTTCATATTCCTAATTATTTACCCTACAATGAAAGTTCCTAACCATTTATCTAGCGAGATCTTCACTAAGGAGAAAGCGGGATTTTACATCTTGCACATTACAGTCTAGCTTTAACGTACTACACAGTATCTAGGCCTTAATAACAGATGTACTATATCTAAGTCCATAGATTCCTAATAGTTGGTTCAACGCATTACCCAAGCACTTATGTCTCGATAGCTAATGATAATCTGATCTATCCGAGTCCCTAGATTTCTAATAGTAAGTTATGATTCTAACTACAATGGTACTAAGGGTCAACGTAGGTTTTCTCTGACTTACAGTTCTATCCTAGATATAAATTCCTTAAAACATTTCTAAAACATAATAACTGATAGCTAAATTTAGGTCATTCTTCCTAGGGTTTCATGCAATATTCACATACATCATGCTCATCTTATGCATAAATAAATAAAATGGTCCTATGCCTTTGTAAAATAATTTTCATGAGTTCTAAAATATTTTCATAAATATTCACTATAAATGAAAGACATAATAAAATGAGAGACATAATTAATTGATCATAAAAAGCTATCTGAAATTCTAAAACATGAATATATTTCATAAAAATAATATTAATAGCAACATATGTCGTGATTAAACGTCACTCACGTGGAAATGGTTGACGACTAAGGAGGACTAACACTAGGAGCTCTTGACACCCTACGTGGAGACATTTCTTCCCCATGGACAAAAGAAAAAAATTAAAATAACTAGAGTTGAGAGAAAGTCCTTCCTAAAAGCACAACTTTCAGAGTTCTTTGAGTGAATTAGCAAGTAAAAACACTCAGAGGAGGCTTCTATTTATAAGAAAAATTGACTTGTCAACCAAGCCACTATCATTGAGAGGTTGCAATACTTAAGCGTTGCAGCGCTCAACTTCACCTGTGCCGTTGCAACACTTTTTTGTTAGCCAAAGTGACTAGCTAACTGCGCTAGACCAAGGGATTTATCTTTTCTTTTTCCAGTAAACCTTGAACCTTGGGTGGACAACCTCCGAACCAACAACAATATTGGTCGAGGTGGCCAACTAGCTACACTAGCCTGAATGAATCTCTCCACAAAGGAAGCATAACTTTAATCTTTAAACATGTATCATTGGAAAAGTCTTCTCAATTATTATCTCATCAATAAAAGTGACCAATTAACTACATTGGACCAAGTGAAGTCTTTAGTCATTATAAGGATGTTATTTTAAATAAAAGAGTATTATGCTGCATATGTCTTCGATTGAGGACCTAGTCTATCTTTATCATTTTTAAAAATGTCTTATGGATAGTGTCTCGATTGAGGACTTAAATATTCTTCCACTTGCTTCTTTGAAAAATTGAATAACACACTTATATAATGAGTGGTGATATATTTCTTTATGCATGCTTATAGCCTATCAAACTCTTACTACAAGACATAACCTAGGCATCATTATAAACATGAACATATTCATAATTGTGGACAATGACATAAGCGTAAATGTAACATCCCGCTTTTTCCTTAGTAAAAGCTTTGCCCCAAAAATACATATGCAGGCTCTCTATCTAGGTCAAAAATTTTGAAACATAAATTCTTGGGCCAAAAACATCCGTAAAGGTAATAGTTCGCAATTTCGCAAAAATCCGCAGACACCGAATTTATTACCTTTCATCACCGGAATTTAATTGTACATCAAAGGTATCTGTAAAGAACACTTTATGGAAAATAAATTTACAAATAACTTGAATGAACTTAAATTTCCCATTAGGAGAATTAGTAGATCACGATGGGGTGATCGGAATATTTTTTGACTACCCATACACGAAGCACCCTAACAACTAACGACCAAACCCGATCAAATACAATCGAATTTTGGCACATGACCAAAATCACCATCAACCTCCTCTCTCTCTCTCTCTCTCGCTCTCTCTTAATATCCACCAAGTAATTTGGTCAACAAAGTCAAAGATGACTAAGCATGTTTATCCTAATTCTACTTTCTTTTTCCTTTTCTTTTTTTTTTCCATGAAATTATGTGGCTAAGAATGGTTCAAGGCCATGACTTGAGGGCCTACAAATAGCCTTCCCATGCCTTTCATTTCCCCATTTTTAATTTGCTAGCTTTTGCTTAAAACTCGTTATGTTCGTGTATCCCGTCGTTACGCTGCCGAAACAGGGAAATTAGCAAGAAAAGCCAAACACTCTTGGAAATGTTTTCACCCCCTCATCACCATCACCAGCACCTCTGGAAAGTGGGTAAGCCTAGCTTGCTTACCTCCTTCGTGACTTCTATGTGATTGCTTGTGATTATGTGAAATTACCATGTATTATGTGATAAATGTTAGGGTAATGATGCATGGATGGTTTGGGTGTGTTCTTTGAGCTAGATAACGTCGTATTATGATTGTTGAAACTTGTGGAGAAGCCCTAAGAAGTGGGCATGGGAATGGTTTGGAATTCTTTGAGTTAGATAACGTTGTATTATGATTGTATATTTATGTAAGTATGTATAACATGTAAGTACCGTCAAGAGAACTCTCGAGATGGCCTATATGAACGTTGCAAACTACGTGAGTAAGTGATTAGACATCACGTGACTCAAGCGGACAAAGTTAATACGCACGAATCCATAGGTAATGCAAAGCTTAGAGATCCCCTGTCACTTAGTAAAATAGATAAAGCTACTCAGGACTAGGATGGAGGATAATAATTAGTAGGAATCTAGTATGCATGAACGCCTAGAGATCTCCTGACTGGCCTGAATCATAACCGAGATAATGAGAAATTCCCTAAGCTAAAGGTGGGTACTGAGGACAAAATGTTCTCACCCCTACTCGTTTATGACTCCAGGAGCAGACGAGGGTTACGTGGAACAACAGGAGGAGCAGTGAAGGGCGGATACACGAAGCAGACACTTGAGAGGACCAGGCATAGAGAATTTTGGGGATAGGCTAATATAGCTGTGTATTAGATACCCCTTGTGTATTGTTGTTGGACAATGTATGGTGATAGATACCTTGTGTATGTATTAACTACTGCAATACTTATGGGAATTTTTGTAAATATATGTGATGGACCATGTGTTTGCTTATCCATGGTTATTAAAAACGAGTTTTAAATCGTAAAATCGTACGATTTTACTATTTTAGATTGTAAAATCTAGTTAAATCGGAGGTAAAATCGTTTCTGTGTAAAATCGTGTAAAATCGTGTAAAATCGGAGGATTTGAATTTTGAAACTGTTGTATTTGAAGTTTGAAGTTTGAACTATATTGTATGTTAGTACTTTATATTTTCTTTCTTTTATTGTGTTTTGTTGTGAACTTGGAATGAATATTATGTATGAATTCAACTTAGAACTCACATATTTCATATTTATTTGTGTTTTGTATGAAGTTAAAAATATTTATGAATTTTAAGTTTTATTAAATATATTTTTGTAGTATAGTAATTTTTTAAAATATTTTTTTAATATTTTTTTAATAATAAGTAAAATCTTACGATTTTACGATCCGAGTTTACGGAGAAGACTCCACGAGTTTACCTAAAATCCCGAGTTTGATAACCATGTGCTTATCTATCTGAATATACTATGAATGATTAATAGTTGTAATCCTAAGGCTCTATCGTTTGTAGTGTATATATCATGTTCAAGCGCGGCTCATATTTTATGAAATAAACCATAAGAAGAAGAAGTTTGAAAATGGTCCATATCTTCCTAACCAAGTATTTCTGAAATTAATAAAGGACTATAAGTATTCCTACCAAGTGCATAACAACCTAGTGAGCATTGCGTACGACTTAAGCGTAGGCAGTTAGCTAGGGTATTACAGTAAGCAAAAACGTAAACATAGTCACTACAAGGCATAGGAAAGCACAATGTAACACCCCTATGTTTCATGTTTCACCATTTTGTTTATTGATTGTTATTCCTTGTTGCATTAGTAAGTGTTAGGTTAAAGGAAAGATTAGGATTAACTTGTAACCATTTGGGACTAGGTAAATATGTATGTGCATGCTCACATAGAGATCCATTGCGGAAATACGTTTTTCTCATACCCTTTGCATTTGGTTCTAGGTCTTCATGGAGCATATCCATCACTATAGAGAAATCAATCACTCTTCCCTTTCTGCACTAAATGCAAAAATCCAAGAGATTAAAAAGCTTGAATTGGAAAAAGAATTCATGCTTATTTTTTCGAATATGGGAAATTAACATTCCTCTACTAGATTCAATCAAACAAATCTTGAAGTGCACAAAGTACTTCAAGGATTTGTGCACTAATGGAGAATAATGGATGGTCTGGAAATTGTCAACATGGGGTCCCATGTTTTCCTCCATAATCAAGGAAAATCAACTACCTCATAAGTGCAAGGATCCCGGAACATTCAACATCTCGTGCACGATCAGAGACTGCTAGTTTCAACAAATGACGGCGAATTTTGGGGCAACCATCAATGTGATGCCCAAGTCTATTTACTGATCATTGCACAATAGAAGGTTGAAGCGAACCTAATTGATAGTCTAACATGAAAATAGGAGCACCGTAAGTCCACAGTGTATCCTAGAAGATGTCCTCGTGAAGGTAAATGATTTAATCTTTTCGATCGATTTCTATTTTCTTGAGATCTTAGGTCACCCTTTCCTCAAAATTCCCAAGGCTAAGATTGATGTGCATGCCAGCATTCTCTCCATGGAATGTCAAGATATGTATGAAAAACTCCACTTGTCTAATTCCATGAAGTTTCCCTCTAAAGACCACCTTTTCGATGCTAAGGTGAATAATTTGTCTTCTCCTCCATGGTATGAAGATACCATGAATACACCCTGATAACTCTCTAATTTGAGTATTTTCTTAGCTTGCTTTCTAAGCATTTTTAATAGGTTAGGAGAGTTAGGGTGACCTTAGATTAGATCGCTAGAAAGTTAAACGATAAAGTTAAAAAGATAATAAATGAATCCTAGAATTGAATGAGGCTAGGCGGTTTTCAACCAAATAGGTTGACGTACCCTAGTAATGATGGCATAGAAGATGTTTAGGAATCCCCTCTTTGGACTGTCACATGATGGCAGCCCTCTCACCATTTAATATAAGATGGCTAAAGATTTTACGCTAAATGCGTCTGTGGATCGCTACCAAAATGTTTGAGCTCAATACCTAAGAGAATGAGGTTGTGCCCAAAAATTCTATCGGGTATATAAGGGAACCCCAATAGACCCCCCCATGCATGATAGTTAAAGAGAAAATCATTAGCTACATACTATAAGTGAAAGTTAAAGAGAAAGCATGAGTTTATGTCACGAGATAGATATATTGAAAGAATAAACATGAGTTATATGTATAAGTTATCACGATTATTTCCTTCAAGTTTTAGTAAAGTACAAGCATACGTGACCTAACATCACGAGATATTTATACGTTTAAGATTAGAAAGCACGATGTCGTAAAGTAGGTGATACAAGATTAGTTTTGCCCCTCGTCATCTAGTAAATAGTTAAAGCTGCTCGGGGACTAGAATTGATTAAAATCAAGTAGGGAATCTTAGTTATTCAATTTATATTTAGAGACCCCCCAAACGGCGAGATTATGAGTAAATGAAACAAAAGAATCATTCCCACAGGATTCCCACTGAGGACGCGAGTTCTCACCCTACGTTTACTTATGATCCCAAGAAGCAGACGCAATAGCAAAGTCATCCTCCGACAATAGAAGGAGTAGGGGGCATCACCTCCAAGTTCTGGAGCTTACACAGGGCATGCAGCTATCGTGGCAAGTAGGTGGTCGAGTAGAAATAGGCTCTTGTATATGTTATTTTCTTTTGCCGCATGGGACAGTGGGGGTAGCTACATTACAAGTCTCATTCGTGGCTATACTTGATGTATGTATATGTGTGTGTGTGTGTATTTAGTTGTGACGTATGTAAACCTCAGACCTCTTGGTATGTATGTGTTGTAGTAATGAATTTAGGTTGATTAGGTCTTTGTAACGTTCCCTCAAACGTATCCTTAGTTAGTATGATTCATCGTGACACGAGTATGGCTCACATTTCATCGCGATTCATCGTGATTCAACGTGGTTCAGTGTAACGTTCGCAAATTGCTTCAAGTACTTGCCCAACAACCTCAAGCCTCTGCTAAGATCGCTGAAGCAGTGGAACAAAGGCAAGCTCCTCCCAATGCTCAAGAGTTGGACTACCAGAAGTCCCTAGATGTCAAGAAGGCTAAACCCTCCATCCTTCATTGGAGACTTGAATCCCGACCTAGTTGATGCGTGGTTTCAAGAGATTGAGAAGATTTTGAGGATTTATCCTGCATGGACGAGTTGAAGGTCTGTTTTGTTGCTCACATGCCGAAGACTCAGGCCGCAGATTGGTGGCATGGAAAGAAACCTCTCTTGGAGCAAGGCGATTAGAACTTCACTTATAATGTTTTCAAGAGAGAGAAAGCACACCTTAAAATTTAGGAACTAGTATAATCTCTAAATTATTCTCGTAACTTTTATAAAATTCTAAAAAAATTAACCCACTCTCTTATTATGTATACATATGAATAATTTTTAAGTTTAGTATTGACAAGTTTTATGGATTTAAATATTTTATTTTAACAATTTATCCTTTATATAATTTAATATATAATATATAATATTGTTCGTGATAGTGTAATATATAATATATAAGATTTTATAATTACCCAAAAAAGAAAGTGTGCCTATTGGTAATTTCGTGATGATAAAAAATAAGTATACAATTTCACTTATTTATAAGTTTGATGTCGCACATAAAAAAAATTATAAGTTTGATCCCTGTATCATTTTATAAGTTCGATCCCTGTATCATTTTTTCTCTTTATTAATGTTTGTGTCATGTATATAGTTTTAATTATAAAGGCTCTCTCTTTGCAATGATTAATAAAATTTGAAATGAATTTATGTTAATGGTATTCTTCATAGGGACGAAAATATTCATTTCTGTTTAAAATATAAAGAACGTGGATTAACTTATCTTCGATTTACTCCATACTTTCAATTAAATATTGACATATTTTTATTTTATTTAAAATGATTTTTTTAACTATATATGCAATTAAATTAGTTATAATTAAAAATGAATAATATAATGTAATTTTCTATTTTTTCACAATAAAATTTATTGTGTACAAAAATAATTTCTTTTCTATCCATGCAAACACATTTTTTTATTAGTGATTTATGCCCTTAATTGTAATTTTATACAAAGTGTCTTTATATTTGTTACATCCAAATAATTCAAGCACTTCTGATTCTCAAAATAAATGTGTGTTTAGGAAAGATGAAAAATTAAACTTATTTCAATAATCACTTTTTAATATAACCGATTATATGAGAATCAATTTATGTTTTAATACTTCAATTATAAAGTGGTTTTAAGATAACCTATTTTGTTTGGATTGTATGAAAAAAAAATCACTTTTGTATGATAAATTACTAACAAGGATATAAAATAACTATTTATAATATGCAAGATTTGGTAATTAGGGTTGATTTGGTAATAATACAATATATGAGTATTAATCAAAACAGCTTTTATAGTGAAAATGTCGAAAAGATTGCTTAAAATTATTTTCTTAAAACAACTTAATTTATCCCCAAAAAGTTGTTGCTTATTTGGCATTAGCTTCCCAAGCATACTTATTTTTTCAAAACAACTTCTTATGCTAAAAAGAAAAAATTGTTTGTTGAAGTTCCCAAACACACTAAACACACACTAAGTACTTAATTCAAGCATCTTCTACTTCTTAAAAAAAACGCAAAGAAACACACCCAATATCATGAATTGGTAAGCATTTTTAATCCTATACTATAAATGTAAGAACAATTTAATCAAAAGAATAATTGTAAGAACAACTGAATGAAAATAAGAGCTTCAGGTAAGGAGAATGGTATAAAGTTATCAATTCAATTTCTCGTTTTGTTATAAAAGAAAGAAAATTAATTCAAGCTTTAGCTGTTTTGACATTTCCTTGCTGAAAATTTTAGGACGAACTACCAGCAATTAGTATTAGATTATTTGTGTGACGAAAATTAGTAGATTTACGCTGGGACTTGTGATGCGCTATTTTGTTGAATTATTCAAATATGACTCCACTGAATATAACAAGCTATAATCCATTTCATGCATTGATATGACAAGAACAAAGCTTGCAAAAGGATTCCTTATGTTGTTCGTTTTCAATTCCTAGACCAACCATGCTAGGAATTGAAAACGACCACATTCAAAAGCGCCCCAATCACAAAAGGGTTTTCAAGTAAAACACATCGACGGCGGTTCGAACCTAGCATAGATCCAAAAGTAGAGTATATATAATTTGACAGAAGAATCTTGACCAAAATAAATAAGAGAACACTAAACTTCACTATTTAAAGACAAGTCAGCAATGCCAGCAACAAGATCAGCAAGAGAGTCTTCCTCCAAACCATTCAACTTCCCTGAATCATCGAGAGATGATGGCGGAAGCATTTTAAAGGGATTCTCTGATAGGGCTTTGTCCAACTGTTTAACAAGCTCACCTTCCTCAGATGGGAGGTCCAAATCCCAGATTTTGAAGATACTCTCAGTTGCATGCCCTACCTCGTGAGCACAAGAATCCAGATTATGTTCTATATTGGCAGTTTCATTCTCCTTCAGGTCTTCATTATAAGTTGGCAGAAAAGGATTTCCTTGAAAGGTTAAAGGCGGCGAAGTCACAGTCTTTTCACTGTATGGATTTTCATCGGCGCTTCTTTCTGCTGGCAGACTAAGTGAATTAACATTATAAGTTGAAGAAGGCTCAGATGAATTCTCCACATCATAAGTCGAAGCTTCCTGATTTAGTTCCATATCAATACTGGAGGGGAGAAAATCATTGTCTTCCCTAACAGTGCCGAAAGGTAGAGGTTGCGAACTGATAATTTCTAATAAAGCATTTTTCAGAGGGATCCAATCACTTTCTGAAACATCAGAATCTTTAATTAGGCAGGAATCAACCCATGCAAGATCTTCAGGAGAAAGAACTTCATTCTGCTGAGAATATGTGGAATTAGGGGTAACTGAAGAAGCTGAAACTTCACTCTCTGCATCTTCAACATCCATGGCTATGCAAAAACAAGGAAGGATCGTGTTGTGAGTGCATGAAAACCAATGACACAAAATACTGTAATTTGTTTCATAGATATGGTGGTCTCAATGTCAACACTCAACAGTACTTTCTTAACTTTTAAAAGGAATGGATAGGTTCAATATGACATTATCCCAATGGAAAGTTAGATCAGAGAAGAATTGATTTTCATGTTCCACTTAGATGCAATATCCATCATGAGATATCCATAAAATAAACAACCCATATCACTTGCACAGACTGAAAAATCACAAAAAGGGCAGTTGGTACCACCAAATTGCATCATATTATTCAGTTGGTTTTCTAATGACTGGACTGGCATATGACAACGCATACAAGATTGTTGATATGTTTATCTTCATAAATTCATGCATATAAAACAAAGAAAACAAGAACATTTGACTATACAAATGGCAATTAAAATCATGAAGATACAATGTCAAACTAAAAACTCTTTGTTAGCCTAACACATCCTTTCACAAGAAGGAAATAATGAATTGAACTGCTACAAATTATATTCTTATTTCAATCTAGAGCTCCAACTAAGCAATGCCAAAAGGAAAGTTTCCGGTCATGAAAATAGCTAAAACATAGGGAAAATAATATCATGTAGCAATGAATAAAAGGACCAATTTTTACCAATAGCAGCTCTGTTGTGTATATATCTTAGCTAAAGTCTTGGCTAGTTAAAGTCTGTTAGTTGCTGTTAGTTATCTTTTAGGATCTTAGAAGTAGTTAGAAGACAGTTACACTCTCTATACACATTCCCTGTATATATATCTCCTTAATGATCAATAATATCATCATCAAATATTCATTTAACTCATTACAAGTACCAAGTAATATGGTATCAGTAGTAACTCATTGCTAGCATCCACATCCTCCTTCGTCCTTCCTCAAATTCTTCTTCTCTGCAAGCTTTGCTTCTCCATTGGCCATGGAAAAACTTATCAACACTTACACTCTTCCTTCATCAGATGGTCCAAGACTGGTGCTAGTCTCGCATCCTCTGAACAGTTAACAACTTCAACTACTGGAGCCGCTCAATGAAGATGGCTTTTGCAAGCAAGAACAAGTCCGCATTTGTTGATGGGTCATTGTAACAATTAGATGCTACAGATCCTTTGATCGTAGCCTCCTGGGAACAGATTACAGCAATGTTTGCTCACGGATCTTGAATCCAATTTGGAA
The DNA here is from genome assembly GCA_003254905.1 of Nissolia schottii. Taxonomy (NCBI): domain Eukaryota; kingdom Viridiplantae; phylum Streptophyta; class Magnoliopsida; order Fabales; family Fabaceae; genus Nissolia; species Nissolia schottii. Next base: position 41,990 of record QANU01050226.1, read on the forward strand.
GGAGATTTATGCAAGCGCAATCCTCCATTCACCTACTGCTGAAATTCAGAAGGACCTCCGTGATTGCTACAATTATGGAAACGGTCATCATATTTTCCAACTCCAGAAAGATCTTATCAACACAACTCAAGGTTCGTTATCAGTGGTTCTATATTTCAAAAAATTGAAGAATCTTTGGGTAGAGCTTGGCGACTACAGACCAATTGATCAGTTTGAATGAGTATTTCACTAACACCTGGCCTCTCATCTAGCAAGAAGAGAAACAGAAGCAAGTTGGTTCCATGACTGACACTTCAGTTTCCTTTGCTGTGAAATCTGCACCAGAGCCCAAGCCAAAAGGTTCCCAAAACAATCGTCCCCCTTGTGAGCACAGTGGGATTGCTAATCATGTAAAGGAGAAATGGTTCAAGATTGTTGGATATCCCCCCCAATTACAAGAAGCCTCAGAAGTCTTGTCAATCAGTTAACCAAATCTCTAACATGGTAACGTTGCAATCAGGCCAATCTCCTGTTCAATTCCCTACTGCACACTGGTTCCATGACAGGTCAAGCAGCTCCTGTCACTGCTTTCATCCCAAATCTCTCACCAAAATGATTCCAATGTGCAGGACTCCAATCGGACTCCTCCATCCCTGATTCTTCATGTTCTGTCTACTTTTCATAGAACACCTTAATCCAATTCATCTATTTGGATATCGGGTTTGGGTGCAACTAGTAACAGTACCTATCCTGTATTAATCTTAGTTAAAGTCTTAGTTGAAGTCTGCTAGCTATCTGTTAGGATTGTTACAAGTAGTTAGAGGACAGTTTCACTTTCTATACACACTCTATATAGAAATCTCCTTACCAAGTAATACCATTCGACTTTAAAGATACAACCAAAAGTGCAATGGTTTCAAGACATTGTAAAAAACAATCAACAAGAACAATTAAGCATACCAACTAAGAAAGGTGTCAACGCTCCATGGCCACCACTAAGGATGAAATACTTCACAAATCAATTCAGAGCACGGACTCTCTAAATGCCCAACACATAATAAACAGCAAACAGAAATAAGAGAATCCCGGGGTCAGAACAGAACCCCCGGCCTTTTAGATTAGAGCATCAGCACAGTTAACTCCACTGAAGTGGAAGCTGCATGAATTGCTGCTAAGAATCCAATCATCGCACAGAAATGCAATCAATTGCAGAATTATTGACTTTTAAAACACACTGTAAGCACCCAACTGGAGACGGCAATTGCACAAATGACAAACAGGAGCCAATCTCCCCCAATTCGAAAATCAGAAGGGAATCGGAATTATCCTCCTAAGCTAAAACAGTAGCAGCTGCAACAGATAAATTTTTTTTCAAAAAAAAAGTTCTCTTTTTTTTTCCCCTCATCTTCAAATATCACAACTACTCTTAACAATTTCCATTCAACACCAACTCCAACAAACAAAAATCATCTAACAAAAACTGAATAAGACGAAATTCAACAAACTTGAAGGCAAAGCAAACACGACCCCACAAAAAACGCTGGTTCAGTGCAACAACAAAAAACAAATTCAAAAGAGAAGAAAACGAGGGGGGAAAGAATCATGAACAATTGACACTTACTAGGTTTGAGAACAACCGATCAACGCAACGATTCTGCACTTTGTGCTCACAGATTATGAACCCAGCAATCAACTACAATCCAAAACCTATCCAAACCAGCGGCCAGCCACATCAAGGGAAAAAAATAAAATAAAATAAAATAAAAACGTGAGCAAACGCACAGAAAATTTCGAATAAAATAAAATTGATCAATTATTAGAGTGATAAGAACGGTTTTTCGCCAATTACAGGAGAGGCGAATGCGCACAGGGGTGAAGGGGTTTTTGAAAAGTGATTTAACGTGTCATGAATTGAAGGGCAAATATCAGCTACCTCCCCCTTAAAATTTTCACTCAATTGAATTTATAAATAAGCACCTCGAATTTCAAATCTTTTAATTTAAATCTTATTTAGCGCCTATTATCAAAAATGTTAAAAAAAATGGCACATTGAGATCTCTATGAATGATGCGTGTCAAAAGTTTTTATTGAGTTTTTAAAATCTCTCTCTTGTTTGTTATTTCATTAAATATTATTTAAAACACTAATATGATATAAAAAAAATTTAAAACGTGGTTAATGATAAATTAAAAGAATAACCGTGTACTTTTTCTCCTGCTTTATGCGTAATATCAAAGTAAATTAAATTAAAATTCGAGTGCATTCACCCTGTCAATGTTTACTAAATCAGCAATTAACCACAATCTTTATGCAAAATAACATCTCACCACATTTAGCGATCAATGGCTAACTCAAGTATTAGGGTAGAAGAAATATTCCCTTAAAATATTCCTTCAAACAACATTTAGGCTTAGTTTGGTAATGTTGTGACTTTTTTAGAGTTGTTTAAGTATTTGACTCTTCAAAAGTTGCTCTAAAAAAGTCATAATAGTATTTGTTCCATCTTGACAGAACACAAGGTCACATGCTCACGTGCCTCAAATCCCTTCTCCGCTCCAATTGGCCTCCTTTGCTCTACAAAGCAATAGGGGGGATGGACCTGCAAGGTACTCCGACGCTTAAGTCAAAATGGGTTGTAGAATATGAGGGTGGAATTTAGAACATATCTGAGACTAGCCTTGCTTTCCCCCTTTATAATTAGTAAACTAGGATTTTTGGCCCTGATCGGTTGAGGGAGGTTCTACAAAAAGTTCCTCATGTCTGAGGCTCAACTAGTAACTCTGGGTCCTCCATCAAATCAGTGTCTTCAAATTCAACCTCTACAATCCCATCACAACCGTTACCATTAACAACTTCACCCTCAACCACAACATCAATAGTTGTGGCTCCAAAGAAAGCTTCTTCTTCGTCTGACAGGATCACAATTGGGTTTTGATGGTTATAATTATTCTCCCATTCTGCAACCATCCTTGCAGCAAGTGCCCAAGAAATGTAGATAGAAATGTAGGAACTATCCCTCACCTCAGTTGGAGGGGTGACAGTAGGCACCCGTGGAAGAAGACACTGGATATGATACATTAGTTCTGGTGTTATAGAAGATTATGCTAAGCTATCTTCTGTTACCTCATAAGTCGTTGTACGCGTGGCCCAACTATGGCGTCTCCCTGGGTGGGGTCAAGCCTTCTACTCGAGATGGCTCGGGGCTCCGTCCTCAAAACCCAACTCACTTCATCAAAACCTAGAACCATATGCAAAGGGGATGAGAAAATAAGTTTTCTCAATGGATCTCTAGGAACAAACTAGGTGTCAACACATAGGGTTCTAGCCATTCCAGCCGTTCTAAGTTAACATACATAAAGGGTTTATTTAGTTAATTATCTAAACCTAGTCTTGAACAGTTACCAGTTAACATAGTCTTTTCTTTAACCTAGCACTTATCAACTAGTCAAGATTAGAGAGTATAAACAACACATTAATCTAGTGAACATGAAATGAAGAATGTTATGCATGAATGTGTTTTGACTTCTTCTTCTTCTTCTTCATTATACCTATTCTTTTGTTATTCACATTCTTTGTACCCTATGTATGCCTCGGGGACAAGTTTACCACCCAAGAACATACAATTTTCTCGTCAAGGATATCTACTCAAATCCACGGTAGCAAACCACAAACACTGACTATGTCAACCATGGTCAAAGGGATTTTATCTTTCTTCCTTCAGTACGCTCAATACAATTAGCGCATAACCTCTAAACCAACACAAGGGCATGAAGGTGACAAGCTACTGCATTCGCCCAAATGACATGCTCCACATGGGAAGTGTAACATCCCACTTTTTCCTTAGTAAGAATTTCACAGGAGAAATACCCATCTAAGCCCTAATATGGGTTAACTGGGTAGAAACCTAAACCCTTAGGACAGACGTGTCTGTAGAAGATTTTCGGTGTAGTGTTTGGGAATTCCGATGTCCCTCAAAGAATCCCTTATGACCCTTAGGATTGGTTGGTAAGTCCACACTGTCAGAAAAACGGAGTTCCGCTCAGTTTCGGACGATTCTGCAGACACTAGAACAACCCTGTTTTGTCCCGTTTAGCCGGTAAAATTGAGCAGAGGGTCCCGAGTCTCTGGAAACCCAACCGGTACCAGGGAAAAGTTTCAGACACCTTAGAATAGTCCCACGACCCCATTGGGAAGGTTGGGAAGTAACGAAACCGCGAGCAGAATAGCGGTTTGCGGTCGCCGGGGCTCGATGACGTGTTAAAGGTATCTGTGAAAAATAATCCTCCAAATAAAATTCACAAATGCCTTAATCCAATAATATTCCCATGTAGGGGAAAAATAGAAGATCGGGATGGTATAAGCGGAATGTTTTTCGGATGACCGTGCGCGACGCACCGGCACTGCGAGCGATAAAACACGAGCGAAATGGGACTGGGAGGCTGTGAAAGATGGCAACCAGCACGTGGGCAATCTGATTTCAAGGGAAAAATAATATAAAATTCAATCACTATTCACTAATGTGACACTTGTATTATCTTTTGAATTAATTAATTATTAAAGAAAATAGAAAAGGGCAAAATTGTAAATATGCATGGGGGCAAAAAGGTAATTTTCAGGCAGGATTTTGGCTATAAATAGCCACCCCATATGCAGAAAATTTTCAAGAGAAATTCTCTCTGGAGCTAGGGGAAACTCTGCCCGTGTGCACCGCGGTTACTCTGCAGAAACTCTGTCGAACGCTTGGACCGTGCTCAAGGCTTGGAGGACTGCTCTCCCGCATCCTTCTCATCACCGATTCAGCCTCAAGAAGTGGGTAACTCTAGCTTACTCACCGCCTTGGTGGTTGTTATGAGTTTATGTGTGTGATTGCTTATGTTTATGTATGATTATGTTTGCTAGAACTCATGCTAGGATAAGAAGATGATTCTGAAGGGTCTTGTGAACTGGACTAGCTAGTTTTATGATGGTTGGAGTATGTGTGAGAACCTCAAGAAGTGGCCATGAGAAAGGAGGAAGAGAAAAGAGAGAAAAGAATGAAATATGTTTCAGCTTCGCCAGTACCTGCTGAGCGGCCCAGGAGCCGCTGAGCGGAGTGAGAGAGAAAACCATGTTTTTAAAGGTGAACTCTAGGACGCTGAACGGTCAGAGGACCCGCTAAGCGGCCTGAAGGTCATCGAGGATGAGGATAAGGATGGAAAGATATTTTTGAAAACCGAGCCCTAGCCCGCTGAGCGAGATAAGTCACCGCTGAGTGATAAAGCTTTAACCGTTGAGCGATGAGGCTCTAATCGTTGAGCGATATGAGCTCAGACTGCTGAGCGAACAAGAGGTTCTGCTGAGCGGCCTGAGACCAGAACGTCTTATGGATGCTGTCTTGAGGCACATAGTCCAACAAGTTATGATTGATATGATGTATATGACTGAAGTACATGAGCTATGTGACATAATAAGTAGGATTTCATGCATTATATTTATGGAAGTAATTTGTTAGCATGCCATGCATCATGTTAAGGTATCTTTAGAGGATTAGAAGTTAATCAAGTAATGAGTAAAGAGTAAAGAGTATAAGGAAATGAACCTTAGGGAACAAGTCATGCCATGATATGTGCAAAGAAATGAAAGAAAAGAAGAAATGGTATGAGAAAGATAAGATGATAATATAATGAAATGCCATGAGAAAGAAAGAAAATAGGAAATGATATGAGCAAGAGAAAGAAAAGATGATGTTTGCTGTCGGTAGGTGGCTGGCAGCGGGTTCACTTTCCTGTCGGTAGGTGGCTGGCAAGAGAGATGAATCCATTATGATGATGAATTTACCTCCTGTCGGTAGGTGGCTGGCAGGAGGGGTCACTTTCCTGTCAGTAAGTGGCTGGAAAGGAAGGGGACAATGATGGTTGCTGTCGGTAGGTGGCTGGCAGGAAAGGGGAATCAATGATGGATTTACCTCCTGTCGGTAGGTGGCTGGTGTTAAGTGACCAAAATATGCAATTTCCATCATTCAAAAAGGCATTTATTTGCTTATGTTTTAAAAAATTATCTAATGAATTCCCCATATTTTGTAGGTTTTAAATATATTTTGAAGATGGATGCAAGCAGAATTAATTGGAAAATAATCCCATGAAGAATGAAGAAAAAGGGCAGAATTGGTAAAGAGCAAAATGATGGAATCAAGCAAGTACCGCTCAGCGGCCTACCTAGCCTTACCGCTCAGCGCGCTACACCACTCAGCGGTGAAGCTTCTAAAACCGCGTCCGCCGCCAACATTTATTACGCCAGGTTGGTGCCACCGTGGATTGCGGCACCGCCCTGACAAAGTCGGCGCCGCCCTATCAAAGTCAATCAGAGCATTAAATGCGCCAACTGGTAGCCGCCAAGGAGGACCGCCGCTCAGCGAATTAACAACACCGCTCAGCGAAAAAAGCTAAACAGCTCAGCGGAGAGCCCTAAACCGCTGAGCGGTTGCACCAATCCTTGCCTATAAATAGAGGGCCGAGGCACATTTGTAAAGCATCCTTTCTCCCCACCATTCTTCCCCTTTTACACCAAAAACTTCATACTTCCTTGTAGCTTTAGTTTAGTTTAGATTAGGAACAAAGAGGAGGCTAGTGAAGGAGCCAGAGATCGAGGAAGCTCGGCAAAGCCATGGCCATGATAGCGTGGTAACGTGTCATGGTAACCGTCTAAACCTTGCCTCCGAGATACTATTGTAAGATGGATTCCTAATCCTCTTTTTGTTGGGATTTTGGTCATTATTGTAGTTTGCTTGTATTTATGTAACTATTGCATATGAATCTATTTATTCTTATGATTTGCTTGAATCATTTCATGCTTAATGCTAGTTTCTGTTTCGCGTTTTGATCTTGGCTTGAGACTTAGTTGTATGAACGAGAGTTATATGAATTAAGTTATTAACCAAGTTAAGATTAATCTGCTATGCTAAGCTGGATTCAAGACTTGAACGTTGTGAACGAATAGTTACAACTATTAAAGTCAGATCTAAATCATTCATCTAACCTTGTCACCGTAATGGGACTAGAAGTTAGCCACTTTAATATCTAGAATAATTCTGGCGTACTTTGTTAAGTTCGTACACGAAAGTGACAGTTTAACAGAGAAAAACTTGTAATCTTTCCATATGTGAAAGCAATGGAAAAGATAAGATCTGGTGGCGGGCGATCAATGAAATAATAGTTCTATGTAATAAGTAACTGGATGCATGAAACTATGATGTGATTAAAATTCCCAACAAGCTCCGGAACTACCTCTGATTTGTTCCCTATTTACTTTTATGTTGTTTATTTACTTATTTAACTATTAAACAAATTATCAAATCCTTCACTTCATTGTTTAATTAAACAAACTCAAGAACGGTATTTTTGCAACTCTCTGTGGATTCGACTATACCCGACTATACTGCAATTGGATCCCTTGTGGATCTGAAAGCCGTAAAGTAGGTATATATTTAATTTGAATGACAAAAGCGTAGATAAGCTTTCGACGAACTTGGCATAGTTGTGACAAAACCAGACTGGGTCAAGATCCGAGAAAGTGGTTAAAAAGGCTTTCATCAGCTGGCAGGAGGGGTCACTTCCCTGTAGGTAGGTGGCTGGCAGGGAAGGGGACGAGGAATGATTGCTGTCGGTAGGTGGCTGGCAGCGGATTCACTTTCCTGTAGGTAGGTGGCTTGCAGGAAAGATGAATCAAACAAAGAAAAGAATATGAAAGTATGAAAGCAAGAGAAAAGTATGAAAGAAAGGTATGAAAGAAAGAGGAAAGTCAAGAAAGAGGAAAGTAAAGAAAGAGTAAAGTCTAAAAGAAAGAAAGAAAGAAGTATAGTATGTGATGTATGCTTGAATGTATGTATGTATGTAAGGCATGTAAGAATGTATGTACGAGAGTATAATTAAGTAAAAAGATAAATAAATATGATGTAATTACCGTCAAGAGAACGCTCGAGACGGCTATGTAAGTATGCGCAGGAAAGTAATAAGCACGAGAACTTAGTAAGTAAGACTAGTTCCCCTATCACTTAGTAACGTAGACAAAGCTGTTCAGGGCCTTAGGCCAGATAATAATCAGTAGGGATATTAGTATGCATGTTCACTTAGAAACGCCTGAACGGCCTGGAGTATGACTAATGGAACCATGAGATCTCAGCGCTACAGTTTCCACTGAGAACCTACCGTTCTCATCCCCACTACCTTCTGACTCCAGGATAGCATGACGTGTACACTGAGACGGAGCAGGTAGCGGAAGACAAGCAGATTTGTGGAAGTTAGAGGATTCCGAGGGAGCAACAGACATCAACTTATGCTTTATGTTTTGAACTAGCTTAAGGGATTTGATGTTCCCTTAGCATATATGTAAATTATATGTATTATGACTTGTATACTTGATGATGTAATTATGTATTATTATTTGAATGTGTAATGGTGTGATGGACTGAATACTTGTATGTTTATTTACTTCTCTTGTAACATCTCCAGTACTGTTATTCTGTAGTTAATTATCGCTTAAGTCCATTGGGACTCTATCGCTTGTATCTTCATATGTTCTTCGAACACGCACGACTCTTAGTTTCTGTAAGAAAGGTAAAAATTTTAAAAACGGTCCATATTTTTGAATAAGAAATATTTGCCAAGCTAAAATTAGGGGCTAAAAGTAACCCAACCAGAGTAGAAAACAACCTAGTGAGCATTGTTTACTACGTACGGGTAAACAGTTAGCTAGGGTGTTTCAGGAAGCATCATTATGCATAACTTAGTTACTATAAGTGTGTTACATAAAAGACTTATAGATATTTCCTCAAAAGAGGACTTGACTTATCTGTGATAAACATTACATCTTTAAGTCTTATGACACACTTACAAAGAAATGACAACACTTATGGATTCATTTATACAATAACAAATATATGAATAAATGTGAACCAAATATTATAAGAACATGCGATAGCCACATTCAACATTGTAAACATAAACATAAGCATGATTAAAAATATAGTCATAATCATAATCATAATCATAATCATGGATATAGTCATAGCATGAACATACATATTGCTTTAAAAAACAATAACTCTTTCAAAAACATAAAAATATGCACACTAATAGCATAGGGGGCCAAATTACACCTCAAAAGGAAAAATACTTGTTTATCACTCTTGATTTCTCCCATAACTCATAATACAAGTTGCAACAGGATTAATCATTGATCATATAAACATGGCTAAGAACAAATTTATAAAATCCTTGTGATCAAAGCATGTCATGGTCGAAACCACGAAGGAGGTAAAAACGCAAATTCATCCTCTCCTTGGATTGTCCTAGCCTCAAATATTTCAAAGATTTCAAAAACATAAAAATCTTCACACCAACAGCATATGAGGCCACATTGCACCTCACAAGGAAAAATACTTGTTTATCACTTTTGATTTCACCTATAACTCATAATACAAGTTGCATTAGGATTAATCATTGATGATATAAACTTGTCTAGGAACTAATTTATAAAATCCTTCTGATCAATGCATGTCATGGTCGAAACAATGAAGGAGATAAAAACACAAATTCATCCTTTCCTTACATTGTCCTAGAACTCATATCATCGTTCATAACTAGAACCATCCTAGGTCATCGGAATCGGGTTATCAACCAATTCGGAAATTTACTTTTAAAACACAATGGAAAATAGATTAACAGCAAAGTTCATAAAATAAAATTCTAGGCCCTAACAATGCATCAAGGTCGTGACATCATCAAGGGGAAAAACCGATTCTTCACCTTTCGGTGATCCTCAAGACTCACCTCATTGACATACAAGGAATCACCATAGATCATAAGAATACTTTGAAATTTCAAAAATACAATTCCAACCGAAAACATGCCATGAGGCTGAAACCATGAGGAGAGTTTCTCATATCATGTAAATTCTTTTGTAAACCAAACCTTTCTTACAAAACTCTTTAGGATGATAAAGCAAACACCAAAACAAGGTTAGAATTTAAATAAACAATTAAAAATCATAAGAACAAATCTTCCCAAAGAGACTTTTGGTGAGGCAAGAAATTATTCTTAAAAAAAAATTCATGGTGTAATACATCAACACTAGAACTCAATATACAAACATAGTCTTACACAAAACCTTTCGAAAAACCAACTTTTCTCTCAAGAACCGTCGTTTAATATAGAGTAGTAGGAGAAGAATAAAATACATAAATATACATAAACATACAGAAAATATGCTACAAATATATGCACATAAGTGCATAGAAAATTCACTTATTCAAAAACCACCAAAAGATTATGATAGAAGAGGATGAGGGCTACAATTTTTGTTAACAAAGTATGAGGTTTAGATGAGATTATGGAGGTGTATAGGAGCTGCAGTGGTCACAACTAGAATAGGAGCAATGAAAGATGAGTTTCTTTTTCTTTTTTTCTTAAGGAAGAAGAAGGAGAGCTTGACTCTTGGCTTGCCTTTGTAACCTTTAGCTTAAATAGACAAAATGAATGAAAAAAATGAGATTAATTAGAATTATGGGGGAGGGCTATGGCAATCTTCAGCTGGTGGGGTGAGTTTGTAAATGATTTTAGGCAAGTGAAAAGTTTGTAAGTCAGTCTAGTGCAAAATGCGACACGTATCGTAAAAATAAAAGATAACAAATTTACTATTTGATATCGTATCAAGACCTAAAACAATAAGTTACTTAAAAACACTTAGGATGTGGGTCCCTATAGGTTTTTTGAAACACCCTAGCTAACTATTTACCGGTACGTAGTAAACAATGCTCACTAGGTTGTTTTCTACCTGGTCGGAATACCTTAGTCCATTGTTATCTTTCGAAAATAGTTGTTTAAGAAAATAGGGACCAATTTTGAAACTTTTCATTAGTATCGATCAATTAATAAAATAGAGCCATGCGTCAGAAAGAACAAATATAGCAAGGGGTAAAGCCCTTAGGCTTAGCAGATAACTGTCTAATCATACTAAAGCATACAATATACACCCATCT
>QANU01050275.1:0-108173 GCA_003254905.1 Nissolia schottii
CCCACAATTTAGTATTAATCCTGCATTGCGATAAATGCAAAGAATCGTGTTCCCATTGAGAGGCCAAAACATCCAACCCACCTCCTACAAGAAAAAAAAGTAAACAAACAAACAATCACTTAACTATGGTTAAACCCACAACTTAGTGGTTGATATTGCATTCCATATAACGGAAGTTCAAGGTTGGACTCCAATTCCCACTCCACCTTAGAAAGAAAAAAAAAAAAAAATCACTTTACAAACTGAGAAATACTTTGACCAACAGTAAAATAAACACCAAAACATAATTAATGCGGTATAAACTCAATTTACGGTGAACAAAAAAAAGTAATATTTTTTTACCGGATCAGTAGTTTGTTGTTTGACTGAGAGCAATTCAGTAACCTGTTTGGTCTTGAGTTGGCCCATCTCATTTTTTTGGTCTCAAACAAATGGCCCATTTGCCAATGAAGCCACATTCTTCATGCCTTGGCGTTATAAAGTGTCTTGGCATTGACACGCAGGCACAAGGAACGCAATAAGCAGAAGCTCCGTCGTTTTCTGATGGTGAACACGATTGAGTCACTAATTTGGGTTCTGATGGTGCAATACATTTTGATTCAGGGAGTGGTGGTGTCAAAAGCCAGAGAGCTAAATCACTAATCAATGCATCAATTAGCATGCATATGGTACTACAGTAGCATAATTATACACACACATAAATGAAATGACGATTTCTTATTACTGTTCTTCCCATAAATTTAAGTCTATGAATCATAATTCATATAGGTTTGTATCCTTTCAACTTCCTGCTTATTGCTGATAAACTTAGCTGCTTCTTTCACGGTTTTTCCTTGATAAATAATTAGTTATATCGGCCCAGACTTTAGTGAGTAATGACTCTTGTTTATTTGATGAATTGAGTTTATATGTTGGTTTAGAAGCCTTCTGGAGACTTCATAAAATGCAGTGGCCTTATTATTTTGTACAATGGCATTGATATGTGTGAGTGTAATGCAAAATATTCAGACCAATGTTCATAGTAAGGAAAGAAAGCTGTTTAGACATGTGTAAAATCATGGTTATTAAACTCTCGAATTAACTCATAAATTCTCACGAGTTTACGATTTAATTACACAAAATGAGTTAACACTCATGTAAACTCTTTTTTGATAAACTCGTACTAGTTTAAATAAACTCTCCATTTTACTAACGAGTTTATGAGTTAAAATCTACTTACGAGTTTACCTCAAAATGAATAAATTTGGCAACTTTGTTAGATACTTAGTTGACTTTGTGTGTGTTAGACAATATCTATTGAGTTTACTAAGGTAATTTTATATATTTATAATAATTGAGTTATGTTTTATCGAATTATAAAGTAATACATGGACAAAATAAAGTATGACATAACTAAATGTCATGTATTGAGATATATTTTATAATATTTCTTTCATTTATTTTAATTTAAAGTTAACATTATTCAATGTCAATTATGGATACAATATTTAATCATGTTTAGTTCCTAATTATATTGCTTATAACATATTTTTTACGTATGTAAACTCGAACGAATTTACAATTCGAGTTTGATGAGACTTCATGAGTTTACTTAAACTCTCGAGTTTAACAACCTTGTGTATAGTATTAGCTAAGAACACATTTCTATCTACTTTTGTTCGTTACACCTTTTATTATGCCTTCATTTCTTAAGGGCAACAGGACCCTTACAGTACAGTTGAGAGCTACCATGGATCCGAAGTGGCACTTCAAGAAAGGCAAGTACTTGTATATTATAGATATGGATCATAAGCAGGGAGATGATTGAATGTTACTTATTCAATAAAATTTCAATGGCTTTAAGGTTTGGATCATTTGAATATGATTAGGATGGAGGAGTTTGAATTAGCCATGTAATGGATTCATTTTATATGAATCTCGCACTCAACCTGTCGTGCATGTCATGCCCCAAGAGAATCATGTCATAATCCATTTAAAGAGAAAAAAAAAATTAGACAAATAAAAATAATTGATCCACTTTGGTAGGTTATGTTTTTTGGCGACTAAAGCATCTCTTCTGATGAAGCAATATTATGCAGCAATAAGTAAAGAAAAGGCTTATCTTCTTAAATTACTTATATAAATTGAAATTAGAGACTTGTTCCAATGCTTTTTAGGTTGTCCTCCTTACTTTCCTTCTTTGTTTATCAACTTTTTTTCTTTTTTTTAAAATTTCTTTCAAGAAATTGAAGAACAAAATGGACCAGCTGGGAATGAAAAGTGGAAGGTTAAAGGTCAAAATTGCCGGAAGCGTGCAAAAAGAAGGAGGAATTACTGAATATTCTACCCTTTTTTTTAGAGTTCATCCATGCAATTTTGCGCTGGCTTTTGGACAATGACATTTGATCTTGTCCACAGGCGAAGCCGTTAATTCTATGATTACAATTTAGAATTATTCAGGTAATGTAAAGATATCTTAATTATTTTGGTGCCTGGTTTTGTCGGCTTATTTTACTCTGATGATGAATGTTTCATCCTTTCCATTTTGGGTATGGAAATTGAAATCCACTTTGTGCTTTTTTTTGTGTGTGTGTATATATATATATTATAATTATTAAGGGTTAATCATCACAATAATTATTAAAGGACATGGATTATAAAGAAGTCGTAAACAGAGGCGACATGTGTTGGCCTGCTTGCTGCTGACCTCAGATTTGCTCCAATTCAAAGAGGTGAATGGAACTCTTACTCTCTATTTTGGTATATCTATCAGTTAAATTAATACAAGTGTTAGGCAAATTCCCCATACGTGTTATTTAATATATATACAATTTTAATTTATGAATATAATAAATAAGTATTTATAAAATTTAATAAAGTAAATGCTACCATATACTATAGAATTCCCTGGGAACATTATTACAGTTTAAAATTTACGCTGCGGATAATTTTTGCCTAGCTTCAACAACTGGTGATTGATATACCAAAAGAGAGCAATTGTATTGAAATGCACTTGAGTTGCTCGCTTATTAATATAGTAATTGAAATGAAAGAGAGAAATCAACAAAAGAAATCTATACTCATCTAGTCCCTATTGTTAGGTTGTTCAGTTTGCTTTTAAAAGCTCTGTCTTGGGTGTTTGTTTCTGTGCCCAGTGGCTGTGGACTCACTACATCTTGATGATGCTGCCTCCTCTAGCTATAGAAATAGGTAGGTTTTGGTGAGCAACACATCAAATTACCAGCTAGTATATGTTATATATTTTTCACAAATTATATATCACAGCCACTTCGCACCCGTGATCAGTGTTGATTTGTCTCTCAACATCTTTCAATTCACACTGCTTCTGTCTTGACCGTGTTAATCACCCTCCATATGCCTGACTGATCAATACCAACCAAACTTACCTGCCATCCCAGTCAAGATCCATTCTTCCTCCTCTTCAACGTTTATTTTACCATAAAAGAACAAGCTTATTATTCACTTCGATTGGATACTTTTTATTCTTTGAGAATAAATATATATGTACGTGTCTTTTGAGATATATTAGTTATCCTCCATACTTCTTTTTAAACGGTCACCAACAACAACTAATTTCCTCTCAAGAACTTTTTCTATATACCCACCATCTCTGACCAAATGCTTAGTAAACATACCCATCTATCTGTTTAAATGTGCTAGACTTAATTTGTTTTTACAATGCAAGTGAAGTTGATTGGGAGGAACCAGCCCAAAAAGATGTTCGAGTAATTTGGCTATAAAAAAAAAAGTACTTTACTTTTGTTCTTTTTTTATCCAACTAAACTTATAAGAACTTTTAATAATTAAAATTACTTCTCAAACATCCTATCCAAATGCAAAATAAAATTTTACTAAAACATAATTTAGTTAAATAACTTTGTTTTAAAAAAATAAAACCTAATCAAACGGACCCATTATTTAAGTAGCCAACATGCTCCCGGTGCCTTCAAAATTCAGATATATTACATAACAGTATGTGATTTTTCGGTAACAAGACTGAAGATATTTTCTCCATATCGATGTGAATTGATGGATAAGCGTATAGTTGGAACGATCAATTTAAAGAAGTTGTGTGGTTGAGTGTTAAAATAAAAAGTATAAACACGGCATGCAAAATTTGGCGCAAACTCATGAAACTTGTTGTGCATGCATATCGTTCAAAATTATGGTCCCCTCACGCAGGGCTTCAATGGCTGCAGTGGGAATATTTTGGCCTACTTTTTACCCTGCTGATGCTTGACGCCTCTTGAGTGACACGTCCTAGTCTTAGCCCTTTAGGTTTTTTCAATAACTGATCATACCCTAATCATCCTCTAAGTCCTTCCTTTATATGGAATTTACTTACTTCCCCGAGGAGCTACGCAAAAGGAGATAGGTTTGTTTAGCTATACAAATTGCTGTTAAAAATTTGATATGTCATGACTTCAATGTTGGGGGTTTCGTATTTTTATTAGATTTGGTCGTTCTGTCGTCCATATATTTTATGGCATTAGTAAAAAATGGTTTGTTTTTAACCAAAATGTATTCAGTTGACATTTAGTCTACCATCTATGTGATAAATTAAAGGAAACGGGCTACCTTTCTCATACAAATCGTTTCATTCTTAAAGTTCAAATTTGAGCTGAGTTAAAAAGGATGCGGCAATCTAAATTTTTGTTGTGGTGTTGTGTTAGTCTTTCGTGCTAGTGGGTTCTTTGACTGTACAAGGAAATGAGGCATGTGTTGTACTATTCTTATTTCTTAATATAATCAGGAGTAATATGGATGGAGGGTAATTTTTTGTTCTGATTGTGCATATGATTAAGTTCAAGAAATACTATATGTACAGCTAATTAGATGGTTAGCGGAGCGTTAGAGCTTTGTAATATATACAATCGGCATCTTAATTCAGTCAAATCAATAAGTCAGCATTTTTGCTATTTGCTCATTCAATAAATTTACATCTTGTGTATACAACATAGGAAAATAAATATTATCAAGTACATTAATGAACAATATTAAAAATACGTATGTTTTTATACGTACAAAATTGAGAAATGAATATTATTAGACACAAACAATTAATATTAAATACACACGTGTCCGTGCATACATAAATACTCGGTGATAATATTTCTTTGTATTGTAATATTTATTTCTCTATTTTATAATATTTGTTTTTCTATAAGATCAACTTTTTAGGTGTTTTTGATAATTCAAGGTAACAAATCTTTTATCAGAAGAATATGAAGTTGTAAAAAAAAAAACAAAAACGAAGTTCTAAACATTATACCCACATCTTGCACACAGTGTATAATCTTTGTAGATGTGTGATATGTGAATTTTCTCTTTCATTAACAGACCGGTGTTTTTTGTGGTTACAAAATAAGTTTAGACATGTGGACGCATTAAAACTTGTCTGTATGCTAGTAGATGAAACAATATAAGGGTTAAATTCATGAGCTTTTTTACTCTAATTAATGCACTTGTTCTATTACCTTTTTGGAGCATTGATGTGATTTATTCAATGTCATAAATTGCACTGCAGGGTTTCCACCAGAACCAATTGAATGTAATGTACACAACAACATTTTATTTCCCATGTATGCAACAAAAGAACAAAATAATTCTCCAACCCATGCCATGCTCGTAGTTACTTCAACATCGAAGTCTGTCACATCTTATTCCCATTTCAGATACTATGTCTCAAATCAAACCCTCACATCAAAAATCCTTATGCATTCTTCAATATTTAAGCCCTCCAAATTCCCCAATATATTCTCATTCATGCTAATTTCTCTCTCGATCTTTCACATCAGAATCAACATGCAGACTTATGTATCATGTTACTTAAATAAGGCCCTATATATAAGCACTAACCCGTTAGATTTAAATACTCCTTTTTGATTCAACCAACATAGTCCAAATGCAGTTTAGGGTAAAATACCTTCATCCAAACACAGTGTCCTATTACAGCACAAGTTCTTGAAACAAACATCACTAGCCTAGTGCTATTTTCCAACAAAATACAACATCAAAACATAGTACCCATCCATCCATCATGTTACATACATAGCAAGTGTGTTCCTAGCAAATCAATCAGTTCTTCAGTGGAAGGAACTCAAAAAACTGGCTGGGCGCATTCATTGCTTCTTGAGCTGACATCTCTGTCTCTTTCGGATGGTGGTTAGTGTTGTTATGATCACTGCTTTCATCCCTCCTTGTAGGGAAAAGTTGAAGGGTTTGTTGAGATTCCACGGAGTTATCATCCTCCTCAGATCTAATACTGGTGAAGTGGATGACACCGTTTTGTGTGTGAGGGGAAATGAAGAAGCTGAGATCATGGGACTTAATGAGCTTGGGGTCCATCAAACTTCTTGTTGTTAATGAGGCTGTAGCAGTGGTCATACTAGTTGTAGAGGAGGGCGCATTGCTGTTGTTATTGTTAGGAGGAAGGGGGCAACATAACTGCATCGTGTGCCACGTGGCATTCCTTTCCATAAAGTTCCTTCTTTGCTGTAATTCTCCATCGTCGAATTGGAGCCATCCATCTGTTGTTCTGCAATCTGCTGCTTTTGCTGCCCTTTGTATTGAGACAGATTCCTGAGGGGTTTTAATTAAAGGGCATGGAAACCTCAACATATGTATACGGTATGGTATGGTGAAAACCAGAGGTGAAAAAACAAAAGGTGTGTTGGACCAACTGGCACAGTTTTCAAATTCAGAAATTCTAAGGTGCTCAATAAAAATGTTTTATAGTTTAAAATAGCTGTCACTTTTAAATACATTCATAAATTAATATAACAGGTCGAAAATAATGTAGGAAACAGATTGACTTGTTTGGAAATTAATGTGTTAAGTAACAAATAATGCAGAACAATTTGTTTTTCATCTTCTTGTTGCTTCAAAATGGTCATCTGAGTCCGAGTGTGTATTTTTTCAAATAAAGAAAGGTGTGCATGGATTGTATGAGAAGTCAAATATCATGAGGTAATTAGGGGTCCTCACTCAATTCCATAGAATTAGAACAGAATAGTATTTTTGTGGAGTGCCCAAAAGCAAGCTACTGACCTAAATGACATGGATGAATATACATGCACAAGCCCCAAAAGCCCGGCTAACAGCACAGCACAGCACAGCAGCCCCGACAGAAAGGAAGGAATGCAGCCTTTTACTCCCTTTTCATTTCCCAACAAACAAATTACTAAGCTTTTGCTAGGTTTAGGCCTAAGTAGCTGCTAGTAGTGCATATCTCTCTTTCTATGATCGATGTTCAAAACTAGATCTCTTTAGTAATCAATCATATGCAAATAAGGTTGGATTCTTATAATAATATTCCTTTTGGCGGATTAAGTAGCTAGTTTGAGAAAGAAAAGAAAGACAAAGGGAGACCTCTGCAAGAGTAGTAGTGCAGTTAGTGGTAGAGGAGGAGGGCGCCCAGTTGCAGTTGTTGTTGTGCTCAACTTGAAACACTGTCGTCCTGCTTGCTGCGCCTTCAAAAAAGAAAAACAAAAAAGAATATAACTTTTACATTTCAAATGCATACAGATCTCTAAAAAACAAAACTCCACACAAAAAACAAAAAGCATCAGATCAGATCAGAAGAGAAGAGAAGAGGCATTTTCTCCCTTTGCCCGTTTTGTCTCTTTGTGTATGAATGAATAGACGAAACATAACATGATCAGCTAATGTGGGGTTCGATTCCATCGGTATCTTACCTAAGTAGTCTTTCTTGTCAAGACTAGTGGCAGCAGCATCAAAGTCACGGGGGTCTGCCGTGGCCGAGGCCGATTCCATTTGACGGCGTCGTTTCTGCCTTTCTCTGGCCTTGTGGTTCTGAAACCAATAGAAGACGTTCTTCCCTTCGATTTTGCCATATCTCCTGAGCTGTGCGGTGATCTGCTGGATCTGCTCCGCTGAAGGGGTTCTAGTCCCTCTCCGGTACAGTTCCTCCAGCGCTCTAAGCTGCTCTGGGGTTGGATTCCACCTCGACGAACTCACCACAACCGCAGGTGCACCATTCAGCTCTCTCTTGCTCTGCTCTGCCACCGCCGCTGCTGCTGCTGCTAAAACACAATATTCAACTTTTTTTATCAACATACAATTAATTCCAAATCATAGGGGCACAAACCGGCAAGCATACCAAGATTGTGATATTGTGCGAAGAAGTCGTGGCCGTGGTGATGAATGCGGGCAGATGAGGTGTTGGTGTTGTTGGGGGAGGTGAGTAGGGGCCTCGGCATCAGAGGCCTTAGTTTCCTTCCGTTGAATGCATAGTCTGCCATGTTCAACTCACCGCCTTCATTGTAACCCACCATCCACATTCTGCCACTGCTACAATTATTTTCTCTTCTCAATGGCTAGCTAGGGTTTTACTTTGTCACTGTGTGTGCAGCTATTATATTATATGTATAGGAAAGAAAGGCCGGAGCAACTGCTTAAGGGATATGGAGGAAATTAAACTAAATTAGATAAATGAATCTACTGTTGGCTAATTATATACCACTTGGGCTGAAATGAAATGAAATGAAATGAAATTGATGGAGATCAAATTAAAGGAGGACGTACAAAAGAAGAATGTTAGTATTGTGTAGCGTACAAGAGAAGAGCATGCAATGCAATGCAATGCAATGCAATGGAATGTAAAGATGGGTTCAAGTGGTGAAGTGGTTATATACGGGATAGGGTTGAGTGGTAGTATTGGTGTGTCACAGACATTGAGAGATGGGGATTGATGATCACTCTTTCACAAGCAGCATATGCATAAGGGAGAGAAAGGGTGGTGGTGGTGTTGGTTTAATATGGGACAAAGTGGGGGAGGGCATGGCATGAGGTTGACTAGGCAGTGAGAGAGAAAAGCAGAGAGGGAAGGCGTGGAATTCTGGGAGGGGATCATTGGGAGTAGGGAATCAAAAACGACGTGACGATCATGAGGGTGATCATCACCCTCATCACCCCTCATTCATTTATTGTTCCCTTCACGTCTCGTGCCTTTCACACTAATTCTCAATCCGAACTGCCCCTCTCTCCCCTCCTTAACCTTTTCCTTGTCTAATATGCTGTCTACACTNTCTCTCTCTCTCTCTCACACACAACTTTCAATTTTCACCCTCCACCCTCATTTCACACATGGGACTCAATTTAATTACACTTTTCTCACAATGAATCATAAAATTTATCAATCTCATAATGTATCATGAAAATATCAATATTTTTGGGTGAACTAAATAATATTTTATATGTATATTATTAATGTTATATCGGTTCCCATATATGTTCATAGGAATGGTATCTTCTTTCCCATTAAAAAACAATAAACCTCTGATTGATATATACAATAGTCAAACAGTATACAAATTGTAGGAGTAGTATTTTTGGGGGTATGTGATTGATCCTTTTGGCTTGGATCTCAGTTGTTTATGTTATGTTGCTTAAATCTGAGCAATAGCCACCCAAGATATGGTAGGATCATTTAATTTCTCAATTTAAAAAAGTGACAAATTATTTTTTAGGCTTTGTAAATATTGGACTCGTTAGTCTATATTTTATGTCTTAAGAAAAAATAATTAGATTATTCACAGACTATTTAATATAATACTATGAAAGTTCAGGAACTACTTAACATAAACTAACATGTCACTTTTTTAAAATTGAGAGACTAACAAGATAAGGGTGTAAAATTCACAGAACAATTAGAGGATTAACCCTTGTTTACTTTTCCCATTTGGAATCTTCCTTACGCTGGTCCATATACCATTTATTGGATTAAATTGATCATGTGGAAGGGTTGGGTAGTACTATTATGAGAAAACTTGTCCATGCATCTCCACTCTGTGTGTGCATCTCCACTCTGTGTGTGACTTGCTTTGCTTTCCCTCTCTCATTCTCTATTCTCTCTTCTCTTTTGCAATTAAAAATGAAAAAGAAAACTTTTCTTTTATATAGGCAAAATTTTACACCCACCTCTTCTAAAGTTTAAGTAAAATTTATACTTATTTCTTTTTTCATTTATAAAACATTACACTACTTCTAACTTCTTAAGTTCAAAATTTTAAAAAATTAATAAAATACATAAAATAAATATTTTATCCTTAATTTTATGATGAATGTAGAAAATTATGCATTATTTTTTTTAATATTCAAAGATAACTTTAAAATTTTTAAAATTATTTTGAGATAATGGAAATTAATGTAAAATAGTGTTAAGTGTAATTTTATTAAATTTTAGAAGAGATCCGTGTAATTCACTCAAAATAGTAAAAAATACTTTTATTGCAATTACAAGTTTTTCGTATTATATTTAAATGCATTCATATGTTTGTGAGACTTATTTTTAAAAGAGTGAATGCATCTAAAATAAAATACAAAAATATTGTTTTACATGATTTTTTTTTTTACACATATCATAAGATTCACTCTCACATTATATGATGTATATAAATTTGAATCCTATGATGTGTGTGAGAGACCACCTTCTTTAGTGTACAAATAACATCAATTTTGGATAACAACAAAAAGACAAAAACTGATGCGGAGCAATTAACTTTTTTTTCTTTTATAACACATTAATTTTGTCTTATTTTTATTATTATTAACGTCCAAAAATATTGTTCATATAATATTTTCTATTAATAAAATATGTGAGAACTATTTTATTTATTTTTTTAATTGTGGATCGGCCAGCAAAATAAAATATTAAACTTGTGGGAGACAAAAATGAAAATCTCTCATCTATTTCTTTCTCTCTCTGTTTGTCTCTTGGTGGGTATAGTCCCTTGGTCATTATGATGGAATGACTCAATTCTCGAGCTAGGCAGCTAGGGAGAGAGCAACTATGTCTGTCACGGCTGATATAGAATTTGAAAGCTATAATTGATTAATTATTTCTAGCTTTTTGTTGGGGGGAGGGCCTACTCCCTGCAAATTCTGAATCCCTACTATTTGTATGTCTGTTATTTATGAGGGATGTGGCATGCAAAATATGTAATGAGGGTACCATGCAAACTACACAACAATGCATCCACTATCTACTGTGAGTGAGTAGTAGTACCTCCTCTATGTCATGTCTCTAATATTGTGCATTTCCCCCCTTACTATACATCACAGCCACAGCAGTGCCAATAAAAGCCCTAATCACTTGTCATTTCTGGCTGGCTACGGAAACCCAGAACCACAGCCACACACCCACCCACCCACCCACCTAGCGGGTCAAAATATATATATATATATATACTTATATTTATTTGTTATAAGAAATTATATTAACTTATATATTTTTATTATTAAATAAAATTTTAATAAAGTATAAATTTTATTTACTTATGAATACAATATAAATAGACAAAGTTAGGTGAGTCTAAATAATATATATAAATATGAATATAAATTTTGCATAAGAGGATGTGGCAGTGGGGCCCTTCACCTTCAATAGCAGGCTAGGGTTCTCTGATCCTATCTTTAGGCTTGACCTTAAAATGCAATTAGTCAATTGCGTAAGTTAGGAGGCATATGTTTGTGTGGGAATGTTTTCTTCTCCAAGCACTTGTCGTCGTTATCTACGTTTTAAACACTAATAAAGCAAAGTCTACATAACTAACATATCATGAATCAATCCAAGTAGTCAAATCAAGTCCAATCCTATTTGATATTTTATTTTTCCTTTTCATAATTATTAACAATGACAATTGCACAATAATCCAATGTGTAGTCGGCTCACCTCATCCTTAAGGCATCACCATAGCTCTTGGTTTGACTCTTTGATGTACCATCTGTAAATATTCCATGAGCTAGAGGCATCCTCTGGATTGAGGTTAGACTTTCCAGCATTCAAAACATTTTAGTATAAACTGAAAAATCCAATACTTAAATTACTACTAAAATATTAGAAGTTGGATCTTTATTCACGCCTTCACTCTGAAATGCCACCAGGGTTTATGTGAATGCTCAAAAGCATGTTAGTTGTACATTGAAATGGCAGATTAATAAATATAGATAACGGAACATCAAAGATAATGTTACCCACCTTGATTTTCATAGTCATCACGGATCTTATGTCATGTCTTTCAAACTTGCGCTGGATTAGCTTTGTATATGGCCCCCATTTTCCACCCAACTCGTCCAATCTGCAAACTGTGTACATGTGTTGGGTAGAGGTACAAAGGTGGTTGTGGTGACCAGAGATGAACGAACGACAAAACATATGTACCAAAAAATTAAAAAGGTGAGCGACAAAACATGTCCGCCTAACGCATAAACTCCGATGGATGGGGGCATTAACAAAAAACAACTTTTTTAATTGTTTGATAGTAAAAATTAGAATTGAGATTCGTTTCAAAAGTTAAGCCAAATATATTTTCCAAATAGTGTTACAACATGTCCACACAAACACGCATTCATTGGCATGCATGCATTGTTTTCACACACAAAAAAAAAAGAAATAAAAATCTGGTGACACTGGTCATAGTCAAGAGTATAGTAGTAAGACTTCTCAAATCTTGCAACGGTCGACAAAAGCGTGATGAAAGCAATAGCACTCCAAAGGGACAAGAATTCAGAAGGGGGACTGCTGGAGCTTATCTCCCCCGTAAAGGAAATAAGGACTGTAGAGAAAAAATTCATAAGAACATAGTAGTATAAATGGTGTACCTTGCCACTTGTTTTTCTAGTTTCTTCCATCGGCAGAGAGCACCGTTTTAACTCCCCCCGCCAGCTATTTTCAACAAATACAATTCAACTTTTATAAAATGTGTCTTTGACAATGCAGGTCTTTGTTATATGGGTCTGGTACCAGACGAAAAATATGTTTTATGGGTTATTTTGATCCTTTTTGGGTCATGGTCATTCATACCGACTATTAAATTGTGATATTTATAAAATCAGAAGTTTATTCTTAAAATATTTATTATAGCAATTTTTTTTTGATATTTGTGAGAACTAGATGACATAGATTAATAACAAAATAAAAGAAGTTGAATTAATGACCATGTAAAACTCATTCACTTCATCTAAAAATTAACCAAGTCACTTATAAATGAGGGGGGAGGGGGGGATTGAATTTACCTCATTTTCATACATCATTTTGGCGCATAACTTTTTTCATACCATTACTAGAGTATCCTACAATTAGCCTTAAAAAAAGTATATATCCTAATTTAAGAGTGATCTACTCTTGTTTTACTTCATTTATCTGAAGCTAATGCAGAAACCCTACCTCCCTTTCTGTTTTTAGGTGGATATACGGTATTCATCGTTGACAACAGTGACTAATTTGTTTATATGAAGTAGTAGATTGTTGACGATAAAATGTTTTTTTTCCTTTTTCTTACTTCACTTTATTTTTCCATTTAGCTAGATTTGACTGTTAAAATTCATTTTCATCAAGAAACTATAAACCAGAAAACAGAACTCAGAACATGGAATAGAGATGAGTAATGGTGAAAATGGTGAAAGATTGCATTAAGCTTTCATTGATCCACTTTGGGTCTATATATACAAGTTTTCTAACTAGCTTAAATGTACCTGAAATTAACTTAAAATGCAACTTAAATACAACTATATACAACTGTTCTTAACTAACTTTTCTAACTAACTAACTTCAGATTTGTGTTGCAAGTCATTCCCTTTTTCTGCTCATATTGTTTGTGCTGCAAGCTTCAACAAGCTTTGGCTTGTCTTCAGCTCCCTTGATTCTACTTGGTAACATTCCTCGCAAGCTGGTGCATGGGAGAAATCAATCATGCCCAGCTTGAAAAATAAACGATGAAACGGTCTTGGAGCAAGCGGCTTGGTCCATATATCAGCAAATTGATTAGCAGAACTAACAACAACAAGTTTAATGACTTTGGCTTGAACTTTGTTGTGAACCACATGACAATCGACCTCTATGCTTGGTACGCTCATGAAACACCGGATTGGCAGCAATATGGATTGCCGATTGATTGTCACAACAAAGAAAAATAGGTGCAGGTGAGGGAATGTGAAATTCAATTAAGAGAAACAGTAACTGCTGAATTTCACATGTTGCTTGAGCTAAGGCACAATATTCCGCTTCTGTTGAAGATCTAGCAACTGTGGTTTACTTCTTACTCTTCCAAGAAACCAATGATGAGCCTAAGAAATAGCAATAACCAGAGATGGACCTTCTTGAGTCAAGACAGACACCCTAGTTTGCATCAGCATAAGCATGTAACACAAGATCAAAATTGGCTGAGAAAAAAATGACTGTAGTGGGGGAACCTTTCAGATAGCGAAGCACTTTGTGAGCATGCTAAAACTGTTCTTCAGTGGGGCAATCAAAAAATTAGCTCAACCTTCCCACAATATAACTGATATCGGACCTAGTATGAGTAAGATATAGAAGACGAATAATGAGCCTTCTATAGTCAATGTCATCAGGAATAGAGGCAACCAAATCTTTAGCTAGTTTTGAATGATAATCCATGGGGGTTGAAGTTGGCTCACAATCAAGGAATTCATGATCTGTCAATAAGTTCAAAAAAATACTTCCTTTGATAGAGAGCGATTCCCTTAGATGACCGAGCAACCTCCATTCCAAAAAAGAACTTGAGATTGCCTAAATCCTTGATCTTAAAAAGCTCATCAAGGAGTGTCTTGATAGTTTGAGGTCATTGCCAGCCAACACAAGATCATCAACATACACCAAGATAGCTGTGAATCCATGGGCAGTGTGCTTTGTGAAGAAGGAATAGTCTGACTTGGACTGAATAAATTGACACTGAGTGAGAACAGATACAAGCTTTGCATTCCATTGTTTTGAGGCTTGCTTGAGTCCATACAAGGATTTTTGTAATTTGCACACAAGCTTTGGATTGTCAACAACTAGACCAAGAGGCACCTTCATGTGAACTTCTTCATTAATATCTCCATGAAGAAAAGTTGTGTTGACATCTAATTGTTGAAGGAACCATCCTTTAGCAGCTGTAACAGTTAGAAGGACCCTGAGTGTTGTTATTTTAACAACCGGACTAAATGTTTCTAAGTAGCCAATGCCTGCAGTTCGAGTAAATCCTTTGGCCACTAGTCGTGCCTTGTGCCTTTCAATGGTCCCATCTGCATGAAACTTGACCTTGCAAACCCATTTACACCCTATAGCCTTCTTACCAGGTGGGAGTGTAGTGAGAATCCAAGTTTGATTCTTGTCTAGAGTAGACAACTCAGAATTGATAGCCTGCTGACACCAAGGGTGATTCACAACCTCTTCATAATTCTTAGGTTCGGGGTTAGTAGACATAGCTATAGAAAAAATTTTTGGGTTAGCAAAAAACTGCAGTGTAAGATAAATAGTCTGTGATAGGATACTTGCTTTGGAAAGGAAGTGACTTACTTGGTGTTGAATTGACTAGCATATAATAATAGTCCTATAGGTAACTTGGTGGCCTCTTAGGTCTGATAGATTTTCTAAGGATAGGATGAATTGAAGATGTGGTGATGATGCAGTTTATTTTGATGACTTAGAAACAGATGCAGGATCAGTTGGTAATGCAGGGTCAATAGGTGATGCATAAGTGAGTTCAGGATTAGGTGCTGATACAGGAATGGATGTAAATGTAAGTGGTGGTGCAACACTAAATGTAAGGTGGTATGGAGAGGGATGTGATGTACGGATGGATGTAGATGGATTAGAATGGTGTGGAATAATATGCTTTGATGAATGACATATGTGATCATGAGATGCAGCCATGTCATATGTGAAAGGATCCAGAAAATGAAAGTTGGATGCAGGGGAAACAGGGGAAGTGGTATTGACTGAGGTGACTGCACTCAAGGGAAAGTGTGTCTCATAGAAAACAACATGTCTTGACAAGAAAATTTCCTTGTTGTGTAGGTCATATAACATATAACCTTTAGTGCCAGACTTAAACCCCAGAAATGCACATTTCTTAGCCCCTTGCATCAAGTTTGATCCTACGAGCCATAAGTGTAGTAGCATAGGCTAAACAGCCAAAAACTCTGAGGTGTTTGATATCAGGTAAAGCATTATGCAGCAGCTCATAGGGAGAATTGTTTTGCAAAAAATTACTTGGTAACCTATTGATCTAATAGGCGGCATGATTAACAGAAAAATGCCAAAAACACTTAGGTAAGCAAGCCTGAAAAATGAGTACCTTGGTTATCCCTAACAAATGCTGATGTTTGCGCTCAACTATACCATTTTGTTATGGTGTCTCAACACAAGAAGTTTGATGAACAATTCCTTTTGAGGCAAAAAAATCTCTCAGGAGAAATTCATTACCTTTGCTAGTTCTAATTGTTTTAATTGTGATTGAAAACTGAGTTTGAATTAGAGCAACAAAGGATTGAACTAACTTTGAAGTTTCACTCTTATGTTTCATGAAGAAAACCCAAGTAAACCTAGTCTTGTCATCCACAATTGTAAGAAAAAATTTATGTCCATCAGTGGAAGGAAAAGCAAGTAGTCCCCAAATATCCATGTGAACCAAATCAAACATTTTATTAGATGTAGTCATACTGGATATAAATGGCAATTTTCTTTGCTTTTCCATATGGCAAGAATCATAGGGATTGTTATTGCTAATACATGTAATAAAAGGAAATTTCTTATGCATTACAAGATGCTTATCATGAGCTAAGTGTCCTAGCTAGTCTATGATGCCATATGGAGCTCTTATATGAAATTACAACACTATGCAAAACTTGAATTGATGTGGAATTCTGCAGATTATGAGTCTTTCTGGATTCCTGTGACCTTTGACTATCCATTGTATATAAGCCTGCTCTCACCCTAGCTACACCAATCCTCCTCAAAGTGAGGCACTCCTATATCTCACACAATTGATCATTAAAAAACATTTTGCATTTCAAAGTTGTGGTTAGTTTAGAGATAGATAACAAATTGAATGTAAAGGAGGGTATATAAAGGACATTTGTGAGGTAAAGATCATTTGTGAATACCACGGTCCCTGAAATTTTAGCTTTACTAATTGTTCCATTAGGTAGCTTAACACTTATAAGCCTAATTTAATGAAAGGTTTGAAAGTCATTGAGTGAATAGCACACATGGTCAGTGGCACCAGTGTCTATCACCCAATGCTTTGGCTTATAGTCAACTAAGGATAGGATGACATGCTTACCTGATGGATCTGTGGTTGTGTGAGTTAAAGTTGTAATGTGATTGACATTATGAAGAGTATGTGAATCCTTTGAGGCTTCCTGTTGCTGTAGCAAGGACAACAATGCCTGTTTTTGTGCTATAGTGAAATCTAAGCTTGTATTCTCCTTATCCTCTCTCTGATGAGAATGGACATTGTTGGTACCATCAAATTCATCCTCAGTAGAGGTAATGTTATTGGCAGCTACAACTCTTTCTCTGTACTGCTGCAACAAATGTGGATACTTCTTGAAGCATCTATCAATTGGATGTCCCCCTTTGCCACAATGTGTGCATGTAACGTTAGGATCAAAATAGGTTTTTCTGTTGGTTCTACCATAATTAATGCCTCTGGAATGAGACTGAGGCCTTTTCCCTTTCATCTTGCCCTTAGGAACTAAATTCATTTATCTCCTGCAGTTGTGATGAACACCTTTGAATCAATGCTGCAAGCATTTATTTTTCTCTCCTGCTGTGTAAGAACGGAAAATGTTGCTCATATTTCTAGTAGAGGTTTCATAAGCATGATTTGTACACACACAAAAGGCTATAAGAACTGGCAGGAATAGGTCTAAAACTATCTAATTGTTCCCAAATCAATTTCAGTTTGGTAAAGTATGCACTGATGCTTAATTCTCCTTGTCTCATTGCATAAAGCTCTTCTTGCAAATTGTCTATTCTAAAAACATCACCCTAAAAATACCTTTGATGCAAATCATTCCATAGATCAAATGCATTATCTATCCACAAGACACTTTGTAAAATTTTTTGATTCAGAGATTGTGTTATCCAGGAAACAACAAAAGTGTTGCATTTATCCCAAGCAAAATAATTGTTGTCAGTTACCTCTGGTTGTAGTAGAGTTCCATCGATGAATTTCAACTTGTTCTTTGATTTCAGAGTCATCTTCATTGCTCTTGACCAAGAATGATAATTTTGTGATGTTAACACCATGGAAACCAATGTAGCTCTACAATTTTCACTTGGATATAAGAAATAAAGACTCATTAGATCACTCATAGGATTGTAGCTCTAGTGTTGATAAGTGTCATATTTTGGTTGTTTTAGAAGCTAAATGGACACTTGTATTGAGTAACTAATGAGCAATTCTTAGCAAACTCTCCCATTTTGGTTTCTTATTGTTAAATTGTTAAGAATGGATACTATATGTGTTAAATGATGACTTTTATGTCATATTTTGATATAGGAATGAAGTTTAAAGCCAAATAGCTTAAGGCAAGAAGAATGGAAGGAAGAAAGGGAGCTCTTGCCACTCAACGACCCCTGTAGTGCAACAAAGAGCAAAAACTCACTTTCTTGTCGCTCAGCACCCCCTTCGACTTGCTCAGCGCCCTGTTCGTTATTTTTACTATAAAAGGAAAGTGGTTTCCTTCGAATGAGGGAATCCAGAGTTGGAAAGAGAAAAAGAAAGAGAAGAAGAGTCAGGGCTTCGTCCAAGGAGCAAAGGGAAGAGATTCCAAAGGTCTTCGCACATCGTTGCGTGGAAACGCACCACTGTCGCTCATCGATCGTCTTGCTTTCTTTGATTTCTTCTTATAAGTTGGAAAGTACCCATGGCTATGGATAGCTAACCTTCCTATTGTTGGGATTTGATGAGTTTTATCGCTTAAATGTATCCATCTTAACTTCTTTGTATATGGATCTATGATATTCAATGATTTCGATAATTCGATCTTGAACTTAATGCTTGTTTTAGCTTAGCTACTTAAAACCTGATTTCAGGTTTGATTTTGTGAGTGAAAACTACATCGTTGAGTTGGATCTAGATCAAATCATCTAATATTCCTAATTGCTAGAAATAGAGTTAGGTTTATTGGTCATTTTAACACCCAAAGTTATTTCGGTTTGCTTTGTTAATTGTGTGAGACATCGGCAAGTAACAACGAGAACCAAATGATCTTATCATGCTAGACATATATGATTGAAAATAAGAACTGGTGTGAGAAAAGTCAAGAATTTGATAGATCATATGCATGGAACTATTTGATATATAAAAGTGGTATTACGAATCAAATCCCAGTGGCTTTCTTTACTGTTTTAACCTCGTTCAATTTATTGATTATTTTACAATTTCACATCTTTATAAACTTTTCATTAAAAACAATGAACCAATCTATCTATTTCTTAATTAACAATATCCATGAACGACATTGTATTACCAATTCCCAGAGGACGACAAAAACCCTTCATTGTACTACAATTGAATCCTTGTAGGGATTTGAAAGTGGAATGGTAAATAGGAGAAAACCTTTCAACAATTGCCCTTGGTTTTTATTATTCCTTGCACCAGAAACTCGATTTTCTGCTTGATCATACAGATTAGGAATTATGTCATCTCGAAACGAGGAATTACCAAAATTAGATGTGGCATGTGTATTGTGTTGTTACTCCTCCATTCTCACAACTTTGGAGTATGGAAAACTGAAAAATGTAGAGAGATGAAGAACTGAACAGAACAGTTAGTTTTGTTGTTTAGAAAGAAACAAATGTGAAGAGAATTGAAAGAAAGAAAATCGCTAAGTTTCAATTGAACTCTTAAAATCAAGAATTCGGAGAAACTTTCCTTACAACCAATTGAAAATTCTAAAGGTGATTCAAGCTTGATCTTCAAGCTTGAAACCTTGAAAATTCCATCGTGAAGGTGTCATGATGATGATGATGATGATGATAGAGGAAGAAAATGTTGTTGATACCATGTTAAAATTTAGTTTCATCAAGAAACTGTAAACCAGAAAACAGAACTCAGAACATGGAATAGAGAAGAGTAATGGTGAAAGATTGCATTAAGCTTTCCTTGATCCACTTTGGGTCTATATATATAAGTTTTCTAACTAGTTGAAATATACATGAAATTTAACTTGAAATGCAACTCAAATACAACTATATATAGCTGTTCTTAACTAACTTTTCTAACTAACTAACTTCAAACTTGTGCAGCAAGTCATTCCCTTTTCTGCTCACATTGCTTGTGCTGGACGCTTCAACAAGCTTTGGCTTGTCTTCAGCCCCCTTGACGCTACTTGGTAACATTGACTCCTTTTGGTTATTTATATTAATTTTAGTTTTATTTTAAAGTAAAAAATTTCTAATATGTGTTTGTTTTATATATATTTATATATATAATTGTGGCATTAGAACCCTAACTAACTCTGGGATGGTTATTTTAAAACCATTTTTCGCATTCTGTCATGAATCATGATCTTTTTGAAGGCTTTATACAGTGTTTGGTCAACAAGGCCTTACCTACTTACATCAGCATATATGTACATCTTACTACTGGATTAGGCCCATATGTATCAGGCCTGACTAACTGAATTGGTCCGTTCTTTTCATTTCTTTTCAGCCGGTTATGGCATCCAGCGCCATCAACTCAACGTTTTCGATCGTGAAGTGTTGTTATCGATGCTCAGAATTTCAAAGCTCCATGGATTTCTCAGAAACCTTGCTCCTTCTTCTTCCACCAAATGCATGCACTCCCTTCACCAACGCCAACCAAACAAGAAACCCATTCCTCCATTTTACAACAAGAGCAAGAACCTCCTGGGGAATAAGAAACCCCTGATGAAGAAGACGAAGAAGAAGAAGGACGACTCTTGTTGTGATCCCAAGGAGTATATGAGGAATGTCATTGGGAACATATACAGAACCCTAAAGTTTTCAACTTGGGATTCGGCTCAGCAAGAGCTCGAGAATCTCCACCTGAGATGGGACTCTTACACGGTGAACCAGGTTCTCAAGTCCCACCCACCGATGGAGAAAGCGTGGTTGTTCTTCAACTGGGCCTCTAGGCTCAGAGGGTTCAAGCACGACCACTACACTTACACTACCATGCTCGATATATTTGGAGAAGCAGGGAGGATTTCTTCCATGAAGCACGTTTTCCAGCAGATGCAGGAGAAGGACATCAAGGTTGACTCTGTCACTTACACTTCCATGATGCATTGGCTCTCCAATTCCGGGAGCGTGGATGAAGCTTTGGAGCTTTGGGAGGAAATGAAATCCAATGGGTGTTACCCAACTGTTGTTTCCTACACTGCTTATATGAAGATTCTGTTTGATAATGGCCGGGTCAAGGAGGCCACTTCTGTTTACAAGGAGATGCTTCAATCTGGCTGTGCTCCGAATTGCTACACTTACACCATTCTGATGGAGTATCTTATTGGCTCTGGTTAGTGTGCCTTCAACCTGTTTGTTATATGGTCTGGGAGGGACTTGAGTCTCCTTGTCTTTGCTAGTAAAATGGAGTTTCTTTTAATGTTTGTGGTTTACTTTGCTTGCATCATTTATAATGTGAAGACTATATTGCTTGGGTTAAAAGATTAAGCAGATCATAATGATAGCTTATATGCAGTGCACTATGGCTTTATTTCATTTAGAAACTTCTGACTGCTACAGCTTGTCTCCTATCCCGGAGTTATACTGTCTTTTGTCTATTAATTATTATGAAGTTGTAGGAAGTAATATAACTGTTGTTTTCTTGTATTTTAGGAAAACGCAAAGATGCCATTGAGATATTTGAAAAGATGCAAGAGGCTGGGGTGCAGCCTGATAAAGCTGCGTGCAATATTTTGATTGAGAGGTGTGCTAAAGTTGGCGGGACTGTGTTCATGACCCAAATTCTTCAGTATATGAGGGAAAACCGTCTTGTTCTTCGTTACTCTGTTTTTGTGGAAGCATTGGAAGCTCTAAAAGTTGCTGGTGAGAGTGATGCCCTCCTAAGGAAAGTCAATCCTCATTTTTATATTGATGGTAGCATCAGTAAGAAGGAAAATGACTGTATCACAGCTGATGCAGATTCTTCTGCTAATAGAGATAAAGAGCTTCTGTTTGTTCTCTTGAAAAAGAGAAATGTGGTTGCTATTGACCAGTTACTTGCTGGCATGATGGAAAAGAAAATACCTTTAGATCATAAGGTTATCTCGACCATTATAAAGGTAAATTGTGGCAACTGCAGACCTGAAGGTGCTTTGTTGGCTTTCGAGTACAGCGTAAAAATGGGCATACGTATTGAGAGAACAGGATATCTTTCCTTGATTGGCTTGTTGACCAGATCAAATATGTTTCGAAAGCTGGTGGAAGTTGTTGAGGAAATGACTAGAGCTCAGCATTCTCTTGGAATCTATCTGGCTTCACTTTTAATCTATAGGCTTGGTTGTGCTAGGAGGCCTAGTTTTGCTATGAAGATTTTCAACTTATTACCTGATAGTCATAAGTGCACTGCTACCTATACTGCTTTGATTAGCGTTTACTTCTCTGCTCGAAGAGTTAATAAGGCACTGGATATATACAAAAGCATGCACACAAAAGGATTTTATCCTGCATTAGGCACTTACAATGTACTAGTTGCTGGTTTGGAAAAAAACGGTAGGCATTCTGATGCAAAACATTATAGGAAAGCAAAGAAGTGCCTACAAACTAATAGCAGTTCTCAGGAAAGGGTTTGCGTAGAGGAAAAGATATGTGACCTTCTATTTGCTGTGAATATAGTACTTTGAGAGTTCTCCTTGTTGATTCAAGTTGAGGGGCACACTGATTAGTGGCTGCTGGTGAGTGGAGATATGATATTTATGATGCATGGCATCTGCTGCTCATCTGCCAAGAAAAAAACGGATATTTTCATGCAAGAGTCAGCTCATTATAGATGCCAACAAGGTCTAATTCTAATCAATCTGCATTTGCGACATCTTGCAGAAAAGCTAGCAACATAGAGCAGATGAACTCGAGCAATGTGTTCTTTAAACAACCATATGCTGCAGAAAACAATAACTCCGCCAAGTATTCACGGGAAGATGCTCATAACTTTGATGTCCTAGCCAAGACAGGATGGCTGGTTGATATAATATGGGATGACAGCTTTACACATATACTGAAAACACCCCTGAACTAATGTTAATTATAATGGTTGTGCTGTTTTCCTTCATGATTATTTTTAACGATTTGAGCTCAGGTCTATTTCAATGGTAAGTTTTCTTCTAGTGGATACCAGTTACATAGAGGTATAAATGCCCATATGGCAGATTTCATGGGAAAAATGAGATTTACCTTTCTCTCTTAAGTATTTTACCTTCATGATTATAGCCAAAAGTGTTGGTGTAGCATAATGTGTACAGTAGTCTACCTACTTATAAAAGGAAATTTCTCTCTACCCTCGTGTATGCAAGATAGTTAAGATTATGTCTAAAAAACAGATGAACAACGATATGATCATTACTTATTCAGCTACAAGTGATGCTGCTCAATCGGACTAATGTACAGTTTTTTTTTCTTGATCAGTTATGGGTTGCCTATTCAGTTTGCTAGTTAATAGTGTTATTGCTTATTTTAAGACTTGATAGCCTGATTTGTATGTTCGTGGAACCGAAAGTTAACAATTCAAGCTTCCTTGCTAAACTATTGACTAGTGTGGATAAAAACATTTGAATTTTGTTAACATGTGAAACAAGGATATTTTGATACAGATAAACAGCATAAAGAAATTGAGAGAAAGAAACAGAGGTTATCAATCACTATTCATTTTTTGACTTTTGGTCCCGTTTTCAGATAGGGCGATGCTAACGAGAAGCAACAGTTGTTGCAACTTGCAAGAACTTTGGATCTTCCCTATCATTGTTGGACTTAGCATATCATATCATTGCCGCTCTCATCAAAATAAACCAGAATGTATTTTCCGGTTCTAATCTAGTCATTAGTAAATGTCAGTCTTATTATAGTGGCATTTACTCCACAAGTTTTCTGTAGTTGTAGTCACTTTGGAATGTATAAACAACAGAAACGCCATTTAGGCCCTTGATATTGTCAAAACCGATACTGATGTTACATTTGAAACAACAAAAATGTTACATGTACACCTAATTTTATACACTGATACATACACCATTAATAATGCACAAACATTACAAACTTATAGATGATATTCTCAATTATACTTAATTAAGTGTACAAACATTACAGACATTAAAACACAAACTTTATGTACATAAATATAGAATGTATGTTTGATATATATTTTTTGGTGTATGTGTAGCAGTACTCTTAAAACAAATAGAAAAAACAAAAACTTAGGAGAGCTATTCCAAAAGCAACTTGGTATGAGTTATAATAAAGTGGCTTTCAAGTTAGTTAGGTTTGGCATATACATATACCATTACTTTCCACTATAATAAAATCTGTCAAGTTGACTAGCATTCAGAAAGCAGCCGGCGGTGTTGCATGCAGCAGCTTACAAGTGGCAGTCAGTCATTCACCCAAACGGGCAATCCTCCACAACATCTGATCCTGACCCTTCATTTTGCAAGGGCAATCATGTAATGAGATTCAACTATAAATAAATGTTACCAACTAACCGAAACTCATTGCTCCAAAGCAAGCCCCTTTAGGGAGAATCAGTTGAAGAGTTGAGTTGGTTCCCCATATTGCCCCTCGTGCAAGTCAGAAAATGCGAGAGATTCTTCACATACAGGGAGGGCAATGTGGGAACCAAATTGGATCAAAGTTCTGGGAAGTGGTGTGTGATGAGCATGGGATAGACCCGGTGGGGAAGTACGTGGGGAACTCTGAGCTCCAGCTTGAAAGAGTGAACGTTTATTACAATGAGGCGAGCAACGGGCGCTACGTGCCACGTGGAGTGCTGATGGACCTTGAGCCCGGCACCATGGACGCTATCCGCGCGGGTCATTACGGCCAGATATTCCGGCCGGACAACTTCGTGTTCGGCCAGTCTGGCGCCGGAAACAACTTCGCCAAGGGCCATTACACTGAGGGCGCTGAGCTTATTGACTCTGTCCTTGATGTTGTCAGGAAGGAGGTTGAGAATTGTGACTGCTTGCAAGGTGAAGCAAGTAACAACACTACACACACAGTAGCAGACACATGTTTGGTTTACTTTCTTGAACTGAACACATGAAACATGTTTGAAGTTTGAACAAGGAATCTAAATATCTATTTGAACTGTGACAGGAGACAATAAATTTCTTGAGAACCCTCTTGCTCATGTGATAATAACATAATTTCTATCTAGCAAAGGACTCATTTTCGGATACAAAGATTGATGCCTTTTTTCTGGTCTGTGTATGTTCTAGATATGAGATCTTTACTTACTTAGCTAATTTTTTGGGTTTCAATTTTAGGATTTCAAGTATGCCACTCCCTGGGAGGGGGAACAGGTTCTGGAATGGGAACTCTGCTGATTTCAAAGATCAGAGAGGAGTACCCGGACCGGATGATGCTCACATTCTCAGTGTTCCCATCTCCAAAGGTGTCAGACACGGTTGTTGAGCCGTATAATGCTACACTTTCAGTTCACCAGTTGGTGGAGAATGCTGATGAGTGTATGGTCCTTGACAATGAAGCACTGTATGACATCTGCTTCAGGACTCTCAAGCTCGCTATGCCTAGCTGTAAGTATAATTTTGCTGTCTTCCCTGTCCAATGAGGACATCGGGTTATCTTCTTGTGATGAATGACTTATCTATGATATTGTTGATTGGTTTCCTTCCATTCCAGTTGGAGATCTGAATCATTTGATATCAGCAACAATGAGCGGAGTTACTTGTTGCTTAAGATTCCCAGGTCAGCTCAACTCAGACCTGAGGAAGCTAGCTGTGAACTTGATCCCATTTCCTCGGCTTCACTTCTTCATGGTGGGTTTTGCTCCCCTCACAGCTCGAGGATCGCAGAACTACCGCGCACTGTCCGTCCCAGAACTCACACAGCAGATGTGGGATGCCAAGAACATGATGTGTGCAGCTGATCCACGCCACGGCCGTTACTTAACTGCATCAGCGGTATTCAGGGGCAAAATGAGCACAAAAGAAGTGGATGAACAGATTCTGAATGTGCAGAACAAGAACTCTTGCTACTTTGTTGAGTGGATTCCCAACAATGTGAAGTCCAGTGTTTGTGACATCCCCCCCAAAGGCCTCTCCATGGCTTCAACTTTTGTTGGTAATTCAACTTCCATACAGGAGATGTTCAGGAGAGTGTGTGAGCAGTTCACAGCCATGTTCAGAAGGAAGGCCTTCTTGCACTGGTATACTGGAGAAGGAATGGATGAGATGGAGTTCACTGAAGCAGAGAGTAACATGAACGATCTTGTTGCTGAGTACCAACAGTACCAGGATGCCTCGGCTGATGAAGATACTGACTATGAAGAAGAAGAAGATGATGGAGCTGGTGGAAGCTGAACAATATGATGCTTTCGCATGTTACAGGCAGTATTTAATCAATAAGTTTCAGTTCTCGTTGGCTTTTTTAAATGTCTAGTTCAGTGTGAGGTTAGCTGCAGGGAATGCAGTTCTACTTGTTTTAGTTTATCTTCATCTAAGGGTGTGCCCCTTCCATAACAGTTTTTCCTTTCATATTTTTATTGTGGTATGGTGGGCAAATACAAGGTTGCTTCGGTTGGTTGATTCTCTTTGTAATATTTTCGTCAAAGGGCGTGAAATGCAACAAAATGGTTAATTCATAAGCTAATTGTTAAAATCTTATAATAGTTGACATGTTTTGACCATCTTATAACACGTTCGCTTGAAGGCTGACCATGTATGTTACACAATGTAAATCTCTTATTAAACGGTATTCACAGGAGTCAAGAAACATGTTGACTACATTTGCAGTGTTGAATACATTTTCCTTTATCCTTCCCTATGTTACAGTTACTCCACCTCCACTGGGAAATAGAGTATATTATTCCAAATGAATAGCCAATTGAAATGAATAACCAAATAATTTTAAATGGTAGATATGCTTGTTAGTTCTCAATGCATTTCTCCCTTGAAAACCCACATGCTTCAGCTGTTCATTTCAAAACTCTTGATTTGTCTCATTATAGCGCTTGTGTCTAGTTGAGATGCGGTTCAGCTGATCATATCCAGCTAGCACCCCAGCTCCTGCCACACCAAGAAGCATATTTGCAGCAACACCACGAAATAGAGCTAAGTAACCCTCTTGTCGAACAATCTCACGATATGCATGCATTGCATTATGATACTTGATTGGCTGTCCAGAGGTTAGCATCATTCTGCGCCGCAGTGTGTCAAAAGGGTATGCACAAAACCCGGCAAATGTTGTGATGCTCCAACCTAAGAAGAAGCTAGCAAAAAAGTTGCCCTGTTGAGAAATAAGTAAAAAGACTCACATTAGAATGGAAGGGCATAAAAAAACTGAACCGGTACTCTGAATTACTAGAAGTCATCAATATGCTATGCCATCGAGAGATCCAAGAAGAAGGTAATGACAAGAAAAACTCTCATCTGACTTGCTAAATGTCCTGAAGATGAATACTCATATCCATCACTGTGAAACAGACTACTCGTCAAGATACAGTAAGAATTTTCAGTTAGAAGTATCAAGTATCAACTACATCTTTTCCCATTTGTTGCAAACCATAGAGCTCTTATACAGAAGTTCAAGTGCATACCTCAAAAGGCCCAACTAAAACAATGGGCTTCATGGTGTCATAGATCCCAAAGTACATCCCTCGATACATGGTGATTCCCAATATTGAAACACTAAATCCCCTGTACAAGCCAACAATTCCGTCACTTGATAAGGTTTTACGGTATACATCAATTAGTCCTTTAAACTGGCGCTGACCAGTAGCACGGCACTCCAATGCATCAGTGCCCAGTCGTGTTCGTGCATAATCTAAATGATAAAGAAGTAGTGTAGTAGTAGCTCCTGCAGCACTGCCTGAAGCCACATTTCCAGCAAACCACTTAATGTACCCGTCTCTCTCTTTGGATTGTCCAAAAATGCTTTTGAAGTAACCTTTGAATGCAAAATTGAAAGCCTATAGACCAATTAACTGTATGCTCAAACATTATCTCAAGCAGACTAAGAGAACCAGTATTTGGCACACATGATCACATGAATCAATGGGAATACAAAGCAGTAAAAACAAACCAAAGGATACCCTTCCTAATGTATGAGCCATTAATGCCAATATCTGGCTACTGATATTAGACATGCATTGACAATAAAAACACATGGCAAGTCTCAAGGGGTGAAGATAAACAAACTGGACATTATCATATTTCAAAGAATGAGAGTGGCTAGTATAATCCATACTGCAACATGTAATGAAACTGAGATAGCACAGATTTTCAATTTAATAAGAGTAAGGAAAGAAACTGCAATGAAAGTGGGGTAAGTTAATAGATACTCCCTCTTACTTCATCATATAGTCCAAGATGACAGAACACAAAATCCAGGGACAAGAGAATTTACATCTACCGTAAAATGTGTGTTTTTAGAGAGCAAACACAGAAATAATTACCCTGGTCTTTTTAATGGATAGATTGCTATATATCACTCAGCTTTCCAGATATCTTATCATATCCATTCTTTTGCTTTCTTTTTCCACTTCCTTTTTTTTTTTTAATCTTTAACCGGAAGTTGCATTAAAAGGCAATCAACACCCGCAGGATTACAATGAGCAATAGGCCATTTGCCTTACACTGTTACACACATGACAACCTGAGAAAAGAGGAAAAATGGGAGATGGGGTTGCACAGTTCTTTAAGATCAATCAGAATGTCAGCCAAGTGTTTACTCACCTGTGTGGGGAAGTACCGTATAACATTGGCCTGGTGACCTCGCCAAAAGGCTATTAGGCCCTCTTCCATCAAGACCCTCTTAAAGCTATCACATACACCCAGGTATGGTTTCTTGAGTTGTCCTCTTTTAATCATTTCACCTTGGTTTTGCAATAAAAGTTTCACTCTCTCAATCGGTGCTGCTGCAGTCCTTGATATGATGGCAGCTACCCCTCCCATTACAAAATCCTTTGAGAATCTATCATATTCGGCTGAAATTGCCATCTTTTCTATTCAATCTGATCCTGATAGTTGTGAAAAAAAGAAGAAGGAAAAAAAACTTGAATAACATGAAAAAGTGTGAATATACACTAGACAGATAAAATCACAAGAGAAACCAACATGAAATGATGAACTGTTACATGCATTCCTCAAGCAAAAACATAATAAGAACTTCTCAGATTCTTTTCACAAGAGAAGAATCACCAGGTAAAAAATAAATAAAAATAGAAAAACAGATTAAAAAGGCATGTGGATGAAAATTTAAAAATACCAAGAATATTCTATAGCGGGCCACACCAAAGCAACGCTAGAAAATGGAGTGACCACCTCAAGGACACCTAAGTGACAGGAAGCCCTTAATCTCTCTCAAGCATTGCAGGCTCATTGAGAAGTTGCATTCCTTCTGAATGCAGCGAATTCTGATGCAGCAGAGTTCACAATAACATGTTAAAATTGGGCAGCAGCAGCAGCATAAACCAGATTACAGAAATTGCGGAAATCTAAATACCATAAACAAAAAAAATGCAGCTTGAATTACTCATTCATTAGTTGGGAAAACATTTACAAAAAATAAAAAATAAAAAAATGAAAGATGGATTGGACAGTGAACCCCTTTAACGCAACATAAAAAGTTAAAAAAAGGCGTGCTTGGAAGCTACAAGATTCCGGCAACTTCCGATGCAAAAGAGGAGAAATAATCAATCAAGAGGAGCGACGGATGAAAAGAAAACCAAGAGAATAGAATATAGGGGGTGACAGATTTTGTAACATAAAGAAGAAGAAGAATTAAATTGTGAATCATAGAGGAAGGGAAGAGAGAGGGAGAGGAGACCTGGAAGGAAGTGAATGAAATATGAGTAGGAGAGGAGTCCAGCGGTAGAGGAATGAGTGTCCCCTCCCTTTCCCTTTGTTTGAGAATGAGAAATGAGCGTTGCTCAACACCCAACAGCAGCCAATCAGATTTTATTACTTTATTTTTCTAAATCTTTGTTTTATAGGCCAAACTATTAATATTTATATGATGAAGGTCTGGAGCCATTTCTAGTTGGGTGATTTTCTTCATCACTCGCACGCTAAAGATTTGCAATTCAAACCTCATCCTATCAATTATAAAATAAAAAATAAAAGGGATTTCTACACTCCAAAAATATTCAATTTTATATAATTAAATAGAAAAATGAATATTACAATTTTGTCAAACACCATAGGATTGATAGCTCCATCGGTCTCTATTAATATGTATTTGATTCTACTTTTATAAAATCAATTCTTGATTAAATTAATTTTGTCATGATTACCCCTTAAGGATAAGTGATTTATGATCTATATTTTCATTTAAAAAGGTGATTACAACCAATTAAATTTGATTTTTTCACATAAATGTACCAACTAACCATAAAAGTAACAATTTTTCACTACCACCATAATCAAGTTTGAGTGAGTGAATCGATTTCAATTTCAATAATAGCTTAACTAAAAACTAAACCTATTGTTATAAGAAGACAATCGATTGTGGGTCTTAAGAATCAATTTTGGACATGTCTATAACGAATTTAAACACACACTAATCAATGCTGTTTTTTTTTACAAAGAAGTTATATTTTTTAAGTTGTGAAAATAAGTTATTTTTTTAGGCATTTTTTTATCATTGGCAATTATGTTCGAACATCATGAGACATTTAAATGTAGATATCACTTAACTAAGATCCAAACCGTAGTTTGTCATGTTGTGATTGACTAGTCCTCTTATAACTAGATCAAATTTTAGTTGGTAATTTATTTTTTGTTGCTTGGGAGGTGTCTGCCATCGACAGTGACTAATTCCGTTATAGGTTTTAAGATCATTTAAATGAGTATGTCTTTACTAGCAAGACATTTTTCATACACATTGTCCGAAATTGAACACCTGACTAAATGCTTAAAAAACTAAATCATTTATCAAATTTGTTGAGCTAATAATTTTAGTTGGTATTGAACTATAAGGTTTAAGTAGATTTAAGTAATTATTGTAAAAAATGATTAAAATAGTTGGACAAAAAAAATGACATTTTAAAATATAAAAAAATTGACAAAAGTAGGAAATGCCATTATCATATTGTATAGATATTTCAGGATAAATATGGGAAAATTAGTATAAAGAATGGTTAAGGAGGGTTAGTTAAGAAAATGATCTCAATTAAATTTAAATTATTAAGAAGGAGTTATTATAGTTTTATTAAGAAGAAAGGCTAAAATAATGTTAGATTTAGATAATTCCTTTATTTGTCTTTTAATTATATTTTATTGTTTTTACGCTATTTGTCATTCAGGCTATCACAGGGCAACTCTTAACTATCTCTTGACGTCACGCCTTTGTTACACTTACACTGATGTTCTTAATTAATTCGTGAGTGTTATAAGACGTGTTTGTTTCAAATTTTTGACAAAATAATCATTTTTTTAGTTAAAATAACCAATTTTGTACATTTACTTAAATTTTATAAAAGTGCTCAGAATCTCAGATTTCTAGTATAAACTAAAAAGAATAGCTTCTGAAAAATATGGTTTCAACTTTTTAAGTTGTTTATAAAATTATTTTAATTTTAATTTCAATTTCAAAAGATGTGGGTTTGAAAAGGGTTTTACTAGATAGAAAAGAAAAAAAAAGAAAGAAAAGAAAAGAAAAAAAAAAAACAGAAGTTGAGGCGGCGGATGTGAGGGAAGAGGATGTCCTCACCTCATCATCATATGCTTTTTACCCACAAATTTGCTTTGTTTTGTTTGTTTGTTTGTTTGATTGATATATTCATTTACCTTGAGTGGCTAAATAGCTAAGGTTGGAGCCTCCAAATTTGCAATCCTATCTTCGTAGGTTTTGAATCCATCAATAGAATTATGGCGTCTCAGTCGGCGAATCTGTGGGTATTGCTGGGTCTGGGTCTGGCTGGAATCGTGCTTCTGAGCAGGAAGCTGAAGCAGTCAATCAAAGAGGATTTGGGCGCTTTCATTCTCAAGCTTCAGCTCCTCCCTCCTCCTCAGCCCGCTCCCCCCAAAGCTCCTCATCCTCTCACCGCCCTCACCTTCGCCCTTTCCGACCTGTATGTTGTTCTAACCCACCCTCCCCTTCCCCTGGGGATTGAGCTGTTATTTGCTATTTTTATTCAAGTTATTATTGCTGCCTCTAAAATACGTGTTACCAGGTTTGACATAGAGGGACATGTCTCCACTTTTGGCCATCCTGAGTGGGCAAGGACTCATGAACCTGCTTCTTCCACATCTCCTGCAGTTGCTGCTCTTGTCGAAGGAGGCGCAGTCTGTGTTGGAACCACTGTTGTTGATGACCTAGCATACGGGTTAGTAGTAGCCATATTCTTTCTAGAATGATTTGCTGGTGTGGTTAACCAACTGGAGTACAAAGGACAAGTACCTAGCCAGGAGAGTCAATGGGGGTATAAAAAGGAAAAACATGCGTATCAAACCAAACCCTATGACACAGTATTAGACATTCATATGATATGCACTGGTGCACTTAAAGAATGGCGTGATTTTGATTTCTTCCTATTATTGTAGATTTGAGTATAAGTTGTTTTGGGCATTCTTTATTTTCAGTATCAGTGGCGAAAATAAGCATTATGGGACACCAACCAATCCTGCCGTGCCTGCTCGAGTACCAGGTGGCTCCTCTAGTGGTGCTGCCGTGGCTGTTGCTGCTAGTTTCGTTGATTTTTCATTGGGTGAGCGCCTTGATTTCTTTTTAATAGCTTATCATCCTAAAGGCACACATCTAGTTCAATGTCACTTTTCAATGACATTAAAGGAGGTTTTATATCTTGTGTCTTTTGCATGTTTGTGTATAAATCAGTTCGTATTTGTAGATTTCATGCCAACAACAATCTAGCCCTTTTTCGCTAATGGACAATGTAATGGATCATGGTCTTGGTTGTCAACATGTCATATATTTTACATAATACAGCATGTTAGCAGAAGATAAATGTGTTGAAGTTGTTGACATATTGGGACAAGCTTAATACCTCCTAGAGTGTTTTCTAATTTTATTCCTGATCCATTGCATTTTGTCAATTTGTTGTTAGAATCAAGAGTAGGATTATCTTAAGTTGCTGATTGTAGCAATGTGGTCAGGAAGATGTTTATAACAAATTTAAATTTCAGAAATTTTATTATTTAGCCATGCAAACAATTTTGTTGATAAATACAGTATGCTTCCTTTGACTGGTTTTGTGAGTTAAGATATGTGTGAAGTTACATCTGTTACTTTGAAATCATTGTTTCAATTTTACCGACTACCTTGTGGCCTCATCATTCTATATTGCCTTATGTGATTTGTATTATCTATTGTGGAAAAGATGACAGAATTTCGCTTGAGGTGGTTTGTTAATGTGATGAGAAGACCTATTAAAGCTCTAGTAAGAAGAGTAGATAAGATGGAGGGTTGCTCAATAGGTAGAAGTAGAAGGAGTCCGAGGAAAACTATAGATTAAACTATTGAAAAGGACTTAGATTTAAATGGCTTGTCCATAGACATGGTTTTCAGTAGGACGTAATGGCATTGTTTGGTCCATGTATCCAAATCAACCTACTCGGAAAAAAAATTTCTCTTTATTGTTGTTGTAATTCAGTTTTTAT
Source organism: Nissolia schottii (assembly GCA_003254905.1). NCBI lineage: Eukaryota > Viridiplantae > Streptophyta > Magnoliopsida > Fabales > Fabaceae > Nissolia > Nissolia schottii. The sequence goes on from QANU01050275.1 coordinate 33,568, forward strand.
ATTTAATTTTGGTTTACCGTTTAATTTTTGGTTTAATATCACCTTATGCTGATATATTGCACCATCATATATAACAGGTATTGATACTGTTGGAGGGGTGAGAGTACCTGCTGGATTTTGTGCCATTCTAGGATTTCGACCTTCATATGGTGCTGTTTCTCATATGGGAATTATACCTATTTCGGCAAGTCTAGATACTGTTGGTATGAATTATTCAATTATTTGGTTTGATTTATGGGCACGTTCATTTAAGTGGCTGTTTTATTTATTTTGAATGATTAGTATATTTGTGTGGCAGAAAGATTAATGGGTTAAATATGTTTTTAGTCCCTGAAAAATTACAAATTGTGTTTTACCCCTGAAAACTTACAAAATTGACATGTGGCATTGCACGTGACTTGCCACGTGACCAAGTTAACTGTTATATCAGCAGTTAACGATCCAACTTGATAGCGGAGACTTAATCCTACTAAAAAAATTTGTCAAGGACTATTTTCTAAAAATTTATTTTTTAGGGGTAAAACACAAAATTTGTAATTTTTTAGACTAAAAACATATTTAACCCAGATTAATTAAAGGAGAAAATAAATTATCATTTTAGATTTAGACTTTCTTCGTATAGTTGCTGGCAGTTTTCAACTTTTCTATAGGGATGCTATTACTATTCCATTGCTGCAATTTTTTTTTTATAAAAGAAATTCTTTTTAACTATGAAATGCCTTTTGCAGGTTGGTTTGCAAAGGATCCTAATATATTGCGTCGTGTTGGCCACATACTTCTACAAGCGCCCTTTGTAAATCAACGTAGTCCTCGGCATATAATCATTGCTGATGATTGTTTTCAACATCTAAATGTTCCTCTTGATAGGAGTTTGCAGGTGGTGATCAAAGCCACTGAGAAGCTTTTTGGAAGTATGTTCTGCTTTTTGCTTCTTTCCAGTTTGAGATAAACCTAATGTCTTGGTCATCATTAAACGTTTTTTTAACTAACTTTTACCGTGTACGTTAAATAACAACAATTTTTGTTCAATGACTATTGTCTCCAGGGCAAGTATTGAAGCATATAAATCTTGATGACTATTTAAGTTCTAAAGTTCCTAGCTTGAAGGAGCAACCCAGCCAGAAAACAAACGGTGAATTGAAAGCATCTTCATTAAAATTACTGGCCTACATTATGCAATTCCTACAAAGGTTAGTTACTTTGTGTGATATAAAAAATATTATTACAATTTGTAATTTTATGGTAAACATCTAACAGGCTCGAATAAGTTGCTTTTCAATCTGTCATTTGAATTATCCCTTTCCATTTTATCCTCTTTAGTCTTTAGAGTTGTTTTACATTCTACAGCTTTCAAAAATGTTCTTTGTAATCCCTGCTAACTATGTCATAACTGTCTTTAGAGTTTTTCTCATTATGGGTGACGTGAATTATATTTGTTGTGTACCATGATCATCTGCTGAAGTCTTCAATAATATAGCGTGATTATTTTGTCAATCTATTTGTACAGACATGAATTCAGACTTATGCATGATGAGTGGATGAGCACAGTAAACCCAGATCTTCACCCAGCAGTCTCAGCACAATTGAATGGAAAGCTTGAGGTATCTGATGCAGAGATTGAAAATTCTAATTCTGTTAGAAGTGAGATGCGCACTGCTCTAAGTTTGCTTTTGAAGGTAATCGTTTTTCACCGATCTGCATCCAGGCTCTCTTAAATCCTTATGATTTAAAGTCAGTTTCATACTATCTCATTCCGATACTATCTCATTCCGATTTGGCTTGTATCTTCTGAAGCATTTTATCTTCAATTTTTGTTATGTTATGGCATTCCAGTGTAATAAAATTGTTAACTGATGTGAGCCTCACGCGTACTTCTCTATGTTTTTTTACAAAAAAATTATTCTGTGTAGAATACTTATGTTACGTTCCCTGAATATGTTAGAACAGAAGAGAGAATTGAGGCAAGGAAAATTCCACCCTTGCCCTTCAGTTACAGCAGAAGAAAGGAAAAAAATAAGGAAGATCAAGTCAAAGAGCAAGTCAAGATTTCAGAAAAGGATTAGTTAGGATTGATGAGTTAAGATAAGATTTGATTGTTAGTTAATAAAATTAGTTAGGATTGATTAGTTAAGATTTGATTGTTAGTTAATTTTAATATTAGGATTCTGTTAGGGGATTTAAAATTAGATCATATCTTTTATCTTGTTAGATAGGGTAGCTAGGAAACAAAGGTTATAAATAGAGGAGCTCTCAAGGGGTTTAAGGGAGAAGGTAATCAGGACTAGACTAGGCTAGACAACCCCCTAAAGACTTATCTATTGCTATTTCTTTTCTTGTTATTTTAATATTCAAGGAGAGTAACCTCTAAAGGTGCCGTCCATCAATAAAATTTCGTTTTATATAATACCCATAAGTGTGATTGATCCCAGTTGTTACAACTGGTATCAGAGCACGATCTTGGGGTATCACCTTAGTGGATGGTGACCTCCACTCGCCAAGCCGCTGCTATGGAGAACTGAATCGAAGCGTTGGAACGAAGGCTAGAGGAATTACACATAGAACAGCATAAAAGACTAGAAGAGTTACACATAGAACAAGCTAGGAACACGGAGTTAATTCTGAAACAATTGGCAGAACAAAAGTCCAACCCGCGGCAGAAGGAAGACAAAGGCAGTTCCGGAGGAAGTCAAAAGAAGAAGAGCCCTCAATTGAACCACAAAAATTAGGGATAAACCTAAGAATAGAATTACCATCTTTTGAAGGAGAAGACATATGCGAGTGGTTAGTACGCATAGAGCGTTATTTCAGGTTAGCCCAAATAGCAACTGCAAAAAGCTGGAATATGCTGCTATGGCTTTAACAGGGAAGGCATTGACTTGGTTTGAATGGTGGGAAGAATAAACACAATTTCACATTTGGACACGATTCAAACAAGACATATTAAAGAGATTTCAACCTGCATCTGCAGCAAACCCCATAGGACCTTTCCTAGAGGTAAAGCAACATGAGACAGTCATGCAATATCGAGAAGAGTTTGAATTAGCAGCTCGGAATCAAAGAAGCTTAGGACAAGACACCTTGATGGGAATTTTTATGAGTGGACTCAGAGGAAATAAAAGCAGAGATGAACATTGCTGATTTTGAGACCTTAACAGACATCATGGACAAAGCTACCGTCATCGAGGCTTGTAACAATGCCTGGAGAACAGCTAGCATCACTCCAGGATGAAAAAAAACTGAAGCAGGATACCGGAGCACAAACCTTGGATTAATTAGAAATTCAGGATGGGACAGGTCTAGACCCATGATCGCAGGAACCACAACACGACCAGACAGCAGTGGGAATACAGGACAATGGTCAAAATTCAACCTCAGCAATACCGTACCTCCCAAGGGACCTACAGGAACCAACAACAGCAATCAACAAAGCACTCGAGTAAGTGGGCCACGCAAATTATCGACCAAAGAATGGGCTGAATGATAGAGGAAGGGGCTATGTTTCAAATGTGGAGAAAGATGGGGACCAAATCATGTGTGCAAACTAAAACATTATCAGATCTATATCCTTGAAGATGCGGAAGAGACAGAACCAGAAGAAGGTCAAGCAAAATAGCAAGATACCGGAGGAGAAAACGAGTTCGAGTTAGAGAAGCTAGAGTTACAATTATCTTCCTATAGCTATTGGGGCCTCACTACTCATAAGACTTTAAAGGTTAAAGGAAGAATACAAGGCAGAGAAGTTGTTATCCTCATTGACCCAGGAGCTTCTACAAACTTCATTGCAACAAGAATCGTCAAAGAACTACAGCTTCCAACTACAAGAATCAAGGAGTTTCAAGTAGAAATTGGGAATGGAACTATCGAGAAAGGAAATTTGGGTTGCGAAAAGGTCAAAATAGAGGTTTAGGGAATACAAATAACCCAATCTTTCTTTGTCATGGAGCTGGGTAAAATAGAGGTAGTGCTAGGAGCAGGATGGATGGCAAGTCTAGGGAAATTCGTGGGAGATTACAATGACATGGTAATCAGTTGGAAGGCAGGCGGAAGAGATTATATTTTAAAAGGAGACCCATTCTTGAGTCGAAGTAAGGCTTCAAGGAAGGCAACCCTTAATGCACTAAAAGGACATGAAGAAGGATACCTGGTCACACCGGTTTCTTTCACCGATGCAATAAAAGAGAACACACAGCTATCCATAGGTACACAGAGGCTATTGCAGGAATATAAAGATTTGTTTCAAGGACCCAGAGGATTACCATCTCACCGAGAGCATGACCACGCCATCACAGTTAAGGAAGGAGCTCAAATTCCACACATCAGACCCTATAGGTACCGAATTCATCAAAAAAATGAGACAGAGAAGATGATGGAAGAAATGCTGCAAACAGACATAATTCGACCTAGCACCAGTCCCTCCTCTAGCCTTGTAATCTTAGTCAAGAAAAAGGACGGCGGATGGCGATTTTGTGTAGACTATAGAGCACTAAACAAGGTGACAGTCCCTGATAAATTTCCAATCCCAATCATTAAAGAGCTATTGGATGAAATAGGAGAGGCTAGAATTTTTTCAAAGCTAGATTTAAAGTCAGGGTATCATCAAATCAGAATGAAAGATGAAGACGTTAAAAAGACAGCTTTCAGAACACATGAAGGGCACTACGAGTTCCTCGTTATGCCCTTTGGGCTGACCAATGCCCTCTCAACCTTCCAGGCATTGATGAACAAAATTCTTAAACCATATTTGAGGAAGTTTGTACTAGTGTTCTTTGACGACAGCCTAATCTACAACTCGGATCAAGAACAACATATGCAACATTTAAAACGGATCTTTGAGGTATTGAGTCAACAGAAGTTGCAGATTAACAAGAAAAAATGCCATTTCGAACAAGAAAAGATAGAATATTTGGGACACATCATCTCAGCAGAATAGGAAGGCATAGAAGAAGTTCAAAAAGACCCAAAGCTCTTGGGTATTATTCAAGACTTGTTGCATAATCAAGACCTGCATCCAGGCTATGAATTACGAAAGGGAAGACTATTCGACAAGGGTCGAGTAGTGCTGCCAAAGAATTCAAGATGGATTCCTAATATCTTACAAGAGTTTCATGACTCAAAAACAGGAGGATACTCAGGGCATTTTAGAACATACAAACTCCCAAACTCCACTCGTATGCACCCAGTTTTTCATGTTTTTCTAAAGAAATGTGTAAAAGCAAATACTCCAACACAGCCCCTGCCATCTGCACTTACAAAGGACTGGGAATTACTGGTCGAACCAGCACAGGTTCTAGCAGTACGACAAAACACAGCAGCACCATATGAAGTTTTGATTCAATGGAAGGATCTACCTGAGTTTGAAAACTCTTGGGAATTGGCCTCGGATATTCAACACCATTTCCCTTCTTTCCACCTTGAGGACAAGGTGGGTCTTAGAGGGGCGGGTATCGTTACATCCCCTGAATATGTTAGAACAGAAGAGAGAATTGAGGCAAGGAAAATTCCACCCTTGCCCTTCAGTTACAGTAGAAGAAAGGAAAAAACATAAGGAAGATCAAGTCAAAGAGCAAGTCAAGATTTCAGAAAAGGATTAGTTAGAATTGATTAGTAAGATAAGATTTGATTGTTAGTTAATAGGATTAGTTAGGATTGATTAGTTAAGATAAGATTTGATTGTTAGTTAATTTTAATATTACGATTCTGTTAAGGGATTTAAAATTAGATCATATCTTTTATCTTTATCTTTTATCTTGTTAGATAGGGTAGTTAGGAAACAAAGGTTATAAATAGAAGAGCTCTCAAGGGGTTTAAGGGAGAAGAAAATCAGGACTAGACCAGGCTAGACACCCCCCTAAAGACTCATCTATTGCTATTTTAATATTCAAGGAGAGTAACCTCTAAGGGCGTTGTCCATCAATAAAATTTCGTTTATATAATACCCCTAAGTGTGATTGATCCCAGTTGTTACAACTTAATTTTAATAATAATTGGGAGCATATATTCATCAATTCATCGATGAGGAGAGCGCAATAGTGCATAATTGAAGGATTTTGATGTGTGATTGTTCAAGAATAAATTTTTTGCTGAATTTTAACATACTTAAGGTGTAAGGTACCAAAACATTGATTGAATAAGCAGAAACCTTTCTGAACAAGTTGCTGATAATATAATCTAAACCAGTCTAATCTAAATCAAACTTATTCTTCTACGAAAAAGTAGGTTTTGATAAAGTAAACGTAATTGTACCAAGCTTAATATGTTTTGATGCCTTTTAGGATGACGGAGTTTTGGTGATTCCTACTGTAGCTGATCCTCCTCCAAAATTGGGTGGGAAGGAAATTCAATCAGAGGATTATCAGTGCCGTGCATTGAGTCTGCTAAGTATTGCTAGCATGTCTGGGTGCTGTCAGGTAAAACTCTAGCCATCTCATAAAACTTGCACAACGTTATCTGGTGCTCTTTCTGATCTTGTTATCCATCTTTCATCATATTCTACTGATTTATCCTTTCAGGTCACCATTCCATTAGGATTTTATGACAAGTGTCCTGTTTCAGTGTCCTTGATAGCTCGGCATGGAGGTGATCGCTTTCTACTGGATACACTACAGACCATGTATACAACTCTTCAAGAGCAGGCAGATATTGCTTCCAAACCTAAATCATCAAGAAATGTTATCAGTAAGGAAGAATCTGCTGAAATTGCTAAAGAAAAGGTATTGGAGTTATAATACATAGGAGATTCAGCACTTATTTTGTTTGTAATTGTGTGATATGACTGGCATAGTTTAACTACTAAGTCCTCACTGATGTTAAATACTGAGCTCTTATAGACCACATGTTTTTCATTTATTATCAATGAACTTGAGCATGTCCGTTGGGTTTAAGTATCAAGCTTGTGTTTCCTATATCCATGGTGAAATGTATATTTTATGTGATATTGATGTAAGTTTTTTAAACATTCATTTGGTACATATAAGCATTATAGATAGCTAATTGCTGAGCATATACAATCCCTTCTCTTCTGTCTGTCTCTTGCATGGAACCATGGAGACGGTTGTATTTCAATATACTCAAGAATTCTAATATCTGCTTTTTAGCTCTTCTTCTGTAGCACAAATGTATCTGGGTTAACATTATCTTTGGTGTCTTTATGATGATACTGTATGCAGAACTATGTAAATTGAAGAGTGAACTTCTTTTCTCCATCAATGTCAAATGGATATTCAACAGACAACACTTTTTGGTTATAGTTTTAGCCTTTACAATCCCCTATAGTTTTTATTCCAAATCCCCTTTTTTGTCCTTATATGTCAGGTTTAACTATATTCCAACAGGTGTCCACATAAAAAAAAAACCATCTATTCTAACAGGTGGAATTGGAATGATATATCAAGCTTTGCTAAACTGTTCTAAGAAAAGCTGCAACTATCATAAAACTGCTTTATATTTTCTGTCTAGTTCCTCTCTTCAGATGGGTCACTTCATGTTGTTCTTTTGTAACCTTTGAGTCCGTACAAAGTATCTGTTACCACTTCTACACTTGCATATTGTTTTGTGCTGTTTTCTTGTTTAGTTGAACTGTATGGTTTTCATAAGCAGGTCTTATTTATTAAGCTCCATCTGATGTTTTGCTCATTAATTCTCACTTTTGGCATGTTCTTCTCCTTAAACCTTCTTTCTTTTGCTTTGTCATTTAATGATTCAGGGAAATCAAGCCTACAAAGATAAGCAGTGGCAGAAAGCCATTGGATTCTATACCGAAGCTATCAAACTCAGTGGCAATAATCCAACATACTACAGTAACAGGGCCCAGGCATATCTAGAACTTGGAAGGTACTGCTTCATTCTTACTAGTTTATTCCTCAAAAGTTTCTTGCAATCACCTTGATGTTCTCTCTGCCTATCCAGTTACCTCCAAGCTGAGGCGGATTGTACAAAAGCAATTAACCTTGACAAAAAGGTGTGTCTGTTTTCAAAGAACTTTGTAAATTTTGTGATGTTGTGACTATGGTTTTGTCATGATAGACTACGGCAACAAAAGCTTGTCAGCATTTCAAATATGTGCGGTTTGTGAAAATCAACAGCATTTTAATCAAAGTACTAATTTTTGGTATACTAAATGAGATTGTTCTTTGTAATTTAAAAACATTTCGAGTTGTATCATTGGGTATAACAGTGTACATTCTTGGTTTATAGAATTCTCTACTTTGCTCCTATGAAAATAATGACAGTAACAAGAAATTGAGAAAGAAAGATATTTAGAAGCAATGATTCTTGACCTGTTGATATTCATTGGGGGAAAATACAGGGAGAAAATTGTTGTGTGTACACTACATACGGAAGTTCCATCGAACTTATTCAGATTCCTGCTTGTTGTATATTTCCTTCAGTGTGATTTTATAGTAACATCCGTTTGATATCTATGTTTTACCCAGAATGTAAAGGCTTATTTCCGCAGAGGCACAGCTAGAGAGATGCTGGGCTACTACAAGGATGCAATTGATGGTAAGATCGTTCATCATTCTCTTATTTATATACTTATAATTTCTTTTCTTTTCTTTTTTTGGTGAAGACTTCTTAAAATTTCTTTAAGAAAATTTAGGGGGATATTATATTGGAGTTGGAGTTGAGGGTCAATTGTAGTGAACACACAAGTGGTTTCATTTTTGTTTAAATCATACATGGATTCATCCTATTCTAAAATTCTCCGAAATATTAACCTAATCTATCCCCTATTACTTCAAGGTGAAGGGATTTAATTTTGGCCACATGCTCGAATTTATCTTATTTGATTTCTGGTTTGTGTGCTGTGAACATTATGCTTTGCCGAAGATGGACTGACCCAATTGTGATATTCAAATTGTTTGTAACAAATTTGAAGTTGTACTGTCAAATTTGCTCAACTAATAGACAGCTTCCTACATATGAATATATTCCCCTTATTCTCATTTTCACATGAAAATTTGAAATTATCATAATCATAGGCTAATAACATTTTGCTCTGCAGATTTTAAATATGCCCTTGTACTTGAGCCAACCAACAAAAGGGCAGCTTCAGCTGCTGAAAGATTGAGGAAGCTATTCCAGTAAGGTATATATGGTTGTGAACACGAGATCTGAGGGCTGAGTGACTGGTCTCCACAGGCCGAATGTCCTACAATCACGATGCTGGTGACCTATTATGGCCTTTGAGATGATTGATGTGCGTTTCTAGTTACAATAATCATACACGTGTAATCTGATATGTGCTTCTTGAATGATAATGATTCTTTAGTCCTTCATGGCAAGGCAATTTATAGACATGGAAAGCATGCGTTGCTTAGCATCGGTACTGATCGGATTATGTGACTACGGTTACGTTTTATTACTAGAATGAGCCCAATTTTGCTTTAGGTGAATTTATTCGGATTGTAATGTATTAGTCAAGTGAGTCATGCTTATCAGTTATCACTAATTCACTTAAGTATACAGCTGTGCATTTTTCTTGAACGTGGATTTTACTATCGCTAGCTTTTTAATCTTTTGCGCTATTGAGGCACCTCATTTGTTAGTAAGAGGCAAGATCTACGTTAGTTTGTTCCAGGTGCTCCTTGAGCCAACCAGGGATACTAATGAATTTAAATACAATTTGCAAGAGTATAGTTTACTCCTCAGCGGTAAAAGTTTGAGTCTGAGAATGAAAAGGTTTACGTTAAGATCCCTATCTCATTCAAGAACTTCAGTATGATTAAATTAATTGGATTCCTAGTGTCCAAATGTCTGCAGTTCTATTGAAACCAAAAAAATAAAACAATTGACTTTATACACTGTAATGCTTGCATTCTAACTAACATTCATTTGCATGAGTACAATGCCAAAAGAAAATTGTGACACAAGCCATTGTCTCATCAACAGAGTTCGTAAAGTCTTAAAATTTTTATCGAGGACCCTTAAAGCAATCTGATTAGTGTTATACAGGAATGCAAGTTTTCAGCTGAATCTACCAAGCCATCGCAAGTATTGAGAACAATTCTTCCATTGGCTGATTTTATTTCCGATTCAACGGCAGAGTTCTCTTTATTTTTTTACTTTTCCTGCTGGTAGGGCATCCTCGAGCACTAATAGGTTGGCGTAATTAAAAAAAAAAAAATCGGTCGGTGAACTTCGTCCATAAAAGACACGATATGTTAACTTTGGCAAGCCAAAAACAAACACCAGTAACCTTCAAAGCCTGTATATATCCGGTATATATTCCTGTGGAGGCATCTATACAAAGCGCACCAAATTTGGTCTGCCACAAATATCAACGAACTTACCACTGAGATTACATTAAAGATCCGTACGTAGATTAGCATCATCTTCTTGACTTGCAATTGCATAGACTAACCAAAATTATTCTGAGTCAAATGCCAAAAGCTCATCCAGCTGTTCCTCTGTCCAACGTGGAATTGAACTGATTGGATTTGATATCTCTCCTTGTCTTTGTAGGTGATTTTTCACCTCAGTTTCGTGACCAGCAGTAGCAGATATATGAACCGACTTTGTTGAAGAACTGGTGCCTTGACCACCGCATGCTAGGTTGTCTCCTCCACCTAATTTAGGAGGGTTGGGTTGGTCATTCATCTCAATTTTGAGCGCACCACCAATGCTTACTTCTGCAGGTCGAGCACTATCCTGTCTCAGTGATAAGTTCTCTCTGTCCAAATCAGTTTTTTGGTTTCTGTCGTTTCCATTATCAGAGTGATATCTTGTTCCAGCCAATTTTTCTCCCTTTTGTTTATCAATATCTACTACTTCCCTAAGCCTCGAGTCTAATCTGAGGTTAGTCATGATTCCTTCAGTTCTTTCTTGTGGCAGAGAGAGCGGATTACCTGGCATCCTTGACTTTTCATGTCTTTCTGTTGCAAAGAACCTTGAATCCAATCTACGGCTAGTGATGATTCCTTGGGTTTTTTCCTGTGTCAAAGAGAACCTATTGTCCAGCATCCTTGCTGTTGCAAAGAAGGTCAGCACCCTTCAGTTCTTTCAGTTAGTCATTAAAATAAGGGGAAATTTGCCACTGCCGAAGGCAAGAGGAACATATTAAAGAACTTCAGCCATATTGGAGACATATATGAACGTTAAATATCTACCTATGTCTTGTGTAGTATGTCTCGCTGAGAGTGAGAGAGCAGGACAAGCTTGTTCTGATGGAGGTCCACAGTCCTTGGAAAAGACCTGCATAACATAAACAAGCAATCAGCTCAAATAAATATTTGTCAATAATCATTAATGAACATATAAATGGTCCTCGTTCTTGTTTGTATCCTTTACCATACAAGGAAGTGTGATGGGGTGGGTTTAGATCCAATTGGTCCAAAATGGATCACATAGGCCATTCTGGTTATAATTGATAAGTTTGTACACTAATGACAAAAGTGAATGGTACTATTACACTACCTTCAATTCAACTCACAAGAGATAGCATGCTGGAAAGTTAGGAAAATGTGTGTTTCTGCTGAACAATGGAGTTGAGAATTGGGCTAACTGAAATGTAAAAGAGAGATGACCCGATACCTTGACTATGTTGCGCAATGTTATATTGAGGTAACAAGTAGAGCAAGTGGGAGAAAATACAGCAACCTGAAAATGGGAATACTTTTGATTCAACCAAGCAAATGAGCAAAAGAGCTCATGAATGCCTTATACAAAAGAGCAGAGTAACAGACCTTTTGGAGGACTACAACAGAACCATCAGTTATAGCCTTCCCAAATTCTCCATCTGCAAAGACTTTATGGTGCACACTAGCACCAATTGTACCCGTAGGATCCTGAAATCCAAATTCAGAAACCTCAGACATGTATATTTCTAAATGCAAGAATAGGATATGAGAGTTGCAGTAAAACCTTGAGGGTGACCATCATATCTCCAAAACCATTGGGAGTGCACGATTTGACGACAGCTACGACCTGTTTGCAAGCATCCAATTCCATGGAAATTAAATTATCCAATAATTTTATTAAGTAAGCTAGGGATTTCGGCATTCGTGCTTTCTCCAGTGAATAATGATGCTAAGCACCTGGGGCACTCTTGCGACGTTGAGATTCTTGTCAATGGAGTTCAAAGGCGTCGAAGATGTGACGGAATCAGCGTCGTCGACCATGCCGTGGGAACGAAGGAATTGCAGGGCGGAGAGCCAGGGATTGGTGGTGAAATCGAGATCGCTCTCGTGGCCGTTTCGGAAAACACGGCGAATGAACTCTTGAGTGGGAAGGGGGTCGTCGGAGGCGCGGGCTCTGCGGTGCATCATGGCGGCCTGGACGGCACCGGCAGGACCCGGGATGAGGGTTGGCTGAGAAGCGGAATCGCCTGGGGTTAGGGTTAGGGTTTGGGAATGGGAATGGGGTGGAGGAGGAGGAGGAGAAGTGGAGGGTGGGGAGTGACGGCGCTTGCAAGGGCGGAGAAACGGGGAGAGGTCAGAGTCGTCGACGTCAAGGACTTCCCAGGATTCTGTTTCCATGCTGACCGCGCGTGAGCAGAGCACCATTCCAAACTGCACCGCGCGGGAAATCATTTTATCTGCTGCAACTGGGCTTGGGCTACACCGCTACAGCCTTCTCACAACCAAACAGAGCAAAACAAAAAGCACCCAAAGTCAACAGATACCACATTTTTAACCCTTAATAAATGCATTATCAAAAAATATAATATGCGTGTGTGTGTGTGAATTTCACTGATTTTATCCAAAGCATATTCACATATTTATCGGTTTAGTCAACTTGTTTGTGAGTGCATATAAATATAAACTGTTTGATTAAAAAAAAATTGCAAGGTGTTGAAATTATATTTATACACAGTTTTGTCCTCAAAGCGTTGTCATACTTTTCATAAAAAAAAAAAATTAATAGAATGCCATGCCACACTTTTTTGTCAATATAATTCTGAGAAGAAAAAAAAAACGGCTTTTAGATTTTTTTTCTTTTCTATTTACAATATACAGTGGTATAACTTATGAATTAAAACATGTCAATTTTATGAATGATTCTAGATAATTTGCCTATTCATTGGAGTTGTTAAACTTTAATTTGTGAGGTATTTGTAATTGTAACCATATATATATGATATTTATTTACATTTTATTACTACAAATGTAGTGGATAGGAAAAGGTGGCGGTAGAATTTCGGTTTTGTTGTGTGGGGTAGGAGAGCGTTGTAGTCAGAGTCACAGAAAATGTAACGTGAAAAGCGTGATTGGCGGACACGTTAATGGTCCCCATGCGATTCTCGTTCGCATGTTCCGCACCTCTCCCCCTCTTCTCTTCATATCCTCCCCTCCTCCCCCTCCTCCTCTTCCTCTTCCGACACGCCCTCTCTCAGGATTCAAGCAACCACCGCCAACCCTATACCCGATCAATTCTGGTGCGGCCACCTCCTCTTATTTTTTATCCAGTTTGTTTTGTGTACTAATTCAATCATTTATCAATATACGCTTCTCTGTTAGAAAAATAGCTAACAATTAATTTATTGCTGTTGGTATAAAAGGGAGAGGGATGGCAGCAGATTCACCAAAGAATCAAGAGGGACAGGGAACAAGTGGGAAATCGCTCATGGACGACCTCCTCGGCCTTCTCAGGGTTCGCATCAAGCGTGGCGTCAACCTCGCCGTTCGTGATGTCAACACCAGCGATCCTTATGTCGTCGTTAAGATGGGCAAGCAGGTCTCTCTTCTCTAATTAACATGTTAATGCCTCAGAGGCCATTCCTCTTTTTCTTTGATTTAATTGATGTACATATCTTAATTTTCCTAATTGTGCTCAATGGTCGTGACTTGTGTTTTTCAGAAACTCAAGACTCGTGTGATAAAAAAGGATGTTAATCCTGAATGGGACGAAGACCTTACGCTTTCTGTTACAGATCCGGCTTGTAAATTCGTACTGGTAAGTATATATATATATATATATATATATATATATATATATATATTGGCTATTGTCTTTTTTCCTTTCCTTGTATGCGATCCAATTCACCAATTATTCAAAGGCTCTAATCTAATTAATGCCGTTTTATATATGTTCTCTCTCCTTCTGTTGCTATGCATTTAATTTATCTCTGACCTTCTCTGTTTATCATCAATATATATATATATATATATTTTGTTGATCATTTCATACAGGCTGATGGATGGATGGGTCAGTGGATATATATATATATATTGTTGTTGTTAGTTTGTAATTTGTAATATAATTGGTGCATGCAGACAGTGTATGACCACGACACATTCAGCAAAGACGACAAGATGGGGGATGCAGAATGTGAAATCTCAGGATTTATACAAGCCTTAAAGATGAAGACAGAAGGGCTCCCAACGGGGACCATCATCGGTAGAATACAGCCAAGCAGGCAAAACTGCCTGGCGGAGGAGAGCTGCATCACTTGCGACAACGGCAAAGTTGTCCAAGACATTGTCCTCAGATTGCGAAATGTCGAGTGCGGTGAAGTCGAAATCCAATTGCAATGGATAGATCTTCCTGGTGCCAAGGGTTTATGAGATCATCAGGCGTATAATTAAGCTGCCATCTGATAACTTCATGTCTCTGATTCTGTAGTTACTATAATTACCTATATATGTATGTGTGTGTGTCTTCCTACTTTTGTGGTAGTGCATTAATTAGTAGGGTTGAATTAATGCCGTTCACCATATGTAATTCATTGATGAGCCTGTCAATCTGTGTCAAATTATCAGTGTATTTCGTATGTTGACAGATGAGAGAAAATTCATAGTATTTTCTTGGCAGCTATTTGAAGTTCTCCCCAAATATTATAACATGCTAATTTCCAAAAACAACTCAAATTTCATGATCTGTTCACATGCATATACTAGAAACGGAGTAAACTTGTTCAATATCAGTTGTAGTTTCTGTGCTGCTTGCCAGAGTGAGTTAAAGCGATTAACATGCTCTGCTACCTAGCATGATTCAAAAAGGTGTATATATAGGTGGCAATCCTTAGTCGTCCCTAGCAACTTTTGCAACTTTTCCAATCGACGTTATTATACTGGAGTCAACTAGACCAGATAGAAAACTTACCGAACATTCTAGCTGTAAGAGTTTGTATCATTCTTAAACATGGTACGAATAACATCAATGGAATCTACTGGGACAACATTTCTGTTCAATATTACAACACATACTGGACCATAATTCGGCCCGCAGGGGATAGTTTTCAAGGTTCTGTCAATTAAGGGCCCAGAGAGAGAAGGCTGAAAAGAGCCCGGCCACCATGTAATGAAATTATGTCCCGAGTAAGTCAAAGTCACTACCAAAAAGAAGAGCAAGTCAAAGCTAGCATATTGAAAACTTTTATGGTGTGGTGTTGAGTTGAGTTTAGAAAAAAGAAAAGACTTTAGAAAGATTTTTTGCAATTATATCTATCTTGCTCTTTTGCGCGGCAGACTTGCATGGTATTTCTTCTTTTTCTTTTTTCGAACGTCTACAATAAATCGTTTTTGTCTCAAAAATTATCGTAAATTTGTGATGGATAAGTACCTGCACAGTTTTTCAGAAATTAATTTTTGTATAACATTCCCAAATGTTATGGAAAATTAAGTAATGTATCAAATTTAAATTCTTAATGCATTAAGTCCTAAATATATCAAAGTCTTATTCATTTACTATTTACCGAAATTAATTCATTTTGTATTGAAGTTAAATCATGAGATATGACATGATAGTAACTCATAGAAATGAAAAAATATTTCATAGCATAATCAAAAAAGATATTTATAAATATTTGATTGATTTAAGTAATTTAATATTTTTTTTTAAGTAAAGTTTTAAATTCAAGTCGGGAAGAAAAAAAAATTACAGTGAAAAAGTCTCTGTCTCATAATTATGTGTGTTAGAAACAGTAATTTTTTTCACTTCAGACAAAACTCTTTTAACACAGGTATACTCTAAATACCTATAGTGTAGATAAATAAATATACTAGTATTAAATGTGGTGTGCTAGCCACCCACCCATTCTTACCAAGTACTAGTATAGTAAACCAGTTACAATATTTAAGGGCACGAAATTTCGGGAGCAGAAGATATTTTTTTCTTATGAAGCCAAGAGATTACATATTCATTGAAGGAATCAAGTGGGAGTTAGCTAAGAGCAAGAGGTAAACAAGACAAACGGGTTCAGAGATTAACGAACATTAGTAAAATAAACAAATCAAATGCGTGCACTCCTTTTATGCTCTTAGGAAACATAAAAACCCCGTTGCAGTGCGTGCAGCTAAGCATGGTGTTTGGGGTTTTGAATATCTAAGAATTGTATGCTGACACGCCATTCTGGATTCAGGACCATTTTGGGAAGAGGAATTCTTAAGTGACTATAGAGTGTTATGCGAAATATATTCTTCATTCTATGTTTCAGCTTGAAATAATAAATCATTTTAAAATGAAGGCTAAAATCATTTTATATGTAGCTAAAACGTACATAAATTTCTTTTCCTGAACCCCTTTGCTTTCATTCTCTGCTCACCAGACAGCGTCCATCATTAACTAGCTATAGGCGAGGGGATTATTATGATAACTTAGGAAGTTTGTGATAGTAACTTATTTTGAGTTAATATTTTTGAAAAAATCTAACAAATTCATACGTTAAAAAGTTTAAAATAAAAATTGAAATATTTTATTAAAAAGCATAAGTTTTTTAAAATTTTAATGACTAATCAGTTTAAACTTTATTCTTGGCAGACTTGTTAGTAAAAATTAATATACATTTTCTTTTGAAATGATTCATTTGTAAAGCTCTAAAACTTTCGTGATGCGTTATATAGTGTGAAAAAAGGTTATAATCAACACTCCATTTGAACCATTATAATATTAGAGAATTGTACTTAATTTTTTAAAAATGAAATTCACAAATTTTTAGTTCATCCATCAAACTTTATTTTTTATTTTTGGTTTCAGTTTGATTCTTAAAATGTGTGTGCGCGTTTTTATTTTTTTAATGTTTCATGAGTACTTTAATTTGTTATCTTGATATCCATGTGTGTAAAAATGCACACCTAACATCTACATCGGTAATCGTCGTTAACAATTTTGACTGAATTGGATTGAAGGACCAAATTGAAACAATAATAATTGAGATGTACATTAAGAAAAATATTTTGGTTAACTTGAAGGACTTATAGAATAATTTAAGACAAGTCATGCCGATGGCAAGGGAATAAGACCAGTAGAGGAATTCCAATCTCAGAGCTCCTTCTTCTATAATCTAGGAATGCATAAGAAGGAGGAAACTATACATGACCGATCGAGAGTAAATCCAAGAATTTTATGTGGGTATGTAAAATATGTTTGGATCTTTTGAACACTGCAATGGACCGCAAGTTCCACGACTAAAGAAGCCTAATTAAGTTCGATCTGAAAAACTGTATTAATAATTGAAGCAATTTCGTGATATGTACCAGAAAAAGTTTACGACAGATTTAGGAGCCTAAGAAAGCACACCTAATTAGTACCACGACCGAAAGCCAGAAAAGGTTTTGGTTCTTTTGCTCCAACACTGACAAGAAATGCAGAGTAAAGGTTTTGCGCTTTTAAGTAATATTCTCTTTTCACTGCTTTTAGTGTGAAATATTCATGATATATACTTTCGCCCTTTCTTCATTAATCATATTTCGCTCTAACAAAGACACGAAGTTAACAATCGTCTACGACATTTCGGGCAATATTATTATTGTAAGTAGTATTTTCTTTGCCTTTAATTCAAGTTAAATCGTATACGTATAAAAAAGAACAAGTTAATTCGTATATTTCTATCTAATTATGTACTGGAATAGCATAAGAAGAATAAGAAAACATTTGATACAGAACGAGCAAACGTCCAAAACAACAAAAAGAAACTAATTGACAATCTTCAGCATCAAAAGATTGATTAAGAAAAGGAGGCAACGCCTTGTACCATGCTTAGCTAGAGTGTCCGCACCAAGGTTGGCCTCTCTCAAGACGCTCCGGTCAAAATTCACAAGGGTCTTGATCGGCAAGATAATGGATAACTGTTTACTATCACCACTTATGTGTTACTATTCTGGCCTTATTTCGTTTGAGTGAATCCAGTATCCAGTTACTATTTTTGTTATCAAGAGTTATTTATTTAGCCGGACATACTAATTTACGTTACATGTTTTATGATAGTACGTATATATGTATCAGATATTTCGGCAGTTCTGTAAATCAATATATTCCGGTGATCAGTCATTAACGTGGTATATATTTTACCATGATGATGCTGATGCTGCTGCTGCTGCTTTACAAAAAGATCACGCTAATTGGGAGAAACACAATGATGGGAACTCCGCTTATGCTGCTTTAGGCCACTGTACCCTTTATATACTTTTTCGTACGTGGACATTATCATTCATTTAACAAATGCCACAGTAGTCTTCCATATCTGATGAAAAAGTACCATTTCAGTTTGCTTATTTTAGCTTCTGCAATTTGCAAAAGCATAATGTATACCATGTGATAAAAATTAATATGCCAGGAATAAAAACATGGTTTTGGAAACTTTATAAAATATAAAGAACTATTTTCGTTTCAGTTCTCCCACTTCACACCTTTATTTATTTTGATAATAGTTGTTCTGAATTAACCAGTCTCAAAACGCTCTGAACTTGTTAATTTTCAGAATCAAGCAGCAATTCTAAGTCATTGTGTAATAGTAGCAATCAGAAAATGAGAGAAAGTGAGGGAAAATGAGAGAAAATGACAGGATTCACCAATTGATGAATTTGTGTATTCAATCTTCTATTTACTTTGAAAGCAAAAAGTTGTTTATATAAACTCAAGATCCAAATGAAATTACATTGAAATTACAATTAAATTACATTTACAAGAGCCTATAAAAGCTTAAGCTCTATAACTAACTTATGTGCATCAGTTGCATAAGCACAACTGTTTCTAACAGTTTCCTTATCTGTTGTTGCTTGTAACCGTTTCTATAGTGACTTCAGTTGCTTCCTTTCCTGCTTAACCATTTCTAACTTCCTTAGGTGCGCTTCAGCTGCTTCCTCAACTGGTTCCTTTCTTCCTTCTCTCAGCTACTGTTGCTGCTTTTCTTCTTGTTCAGCAGCTCTGCTAATCCCTGGTCACACCCCCCTCAAGTTGTAGCATGAAAGTTTACTATGCTCAGCTTGCCAAATAAATGCTTGAAAGGACCAGGGGCCAAGGGCTTGGTGAACACATCAGCTAATTGATTGCTAATATGTATAGGTCGAAGCTCGATCACCTTTTCGTGAACCTTATCACGCACAACATGGCAATCAATTTCAATGTGTTTTGTACGTTCATGAAACACAAGATTGGCACCTACGTAAACTGTGGGTTGATTATCACAAGCAACTGGAACAATATTAGCAACAGGCACATCAAAGTCACGCGGAAAGAATTAAACTACTGAATCTCACATGTGACTTGTGCCAAAGAGCGATATTCAGCCTCAGCTAATGATCTAGCAACTGTAGTCTACTTCTTGCTTCTCCAAGAAATCATGGCTTTGCCAAGAAAGCAAACAAAGTCAGAGATTGACCTTCTAGTTTAAAGGCAAGTGCCCCAATCGACATCAGCAAATCCTTTTTAAGAGTCAGAGTTGAATCAGATGGGAAAAATAAACCAGTGGCAGGTGCTTCTTTGAGATACCTTAGAACACGATGAACAACCCTTACATGTGAATCAGAGGGACAATCAAGGAATTGGCTAAGTCCCCCAACAGCATAGCATATGCCAAGCCTTGTATGTGTAAGATACAAAAGTTTCCCAATAAGCCTTCTATAGGCAGGGATGTCAACAGAATTCTCTGTAGGGTCGTTAGTCAACTTAGTGTGATAGTCCATGGGAGTGGAAATCAATTTAGAATCAAGGAAACCATGGTCCTCCAACATATCCAAGCAGTATTTTCTTTGGTAGAAAGCATTACCATGAGATGTCCTTGCAACTTCCATTCCTAAGAAATATTTGAGAGTGCCTAGGTCCTTGATCTTGAAAAGATCATCAAGTAGCCATTTAATTGAGGTGATTTCTCCCATGTCATTCCTAGATAACACCAAGTCATCAACATATACTAGTATTACAATAAATCCATTTGTATTCTTCTTGGTAAACAAAGAGTAATCAGATTTAGACTGCACATAGTCAGAATTAGTTAAGACAGTTACCAATTTTGCATTCCATTGCCTACTAGCCTGTTTCAGGTTATATAAGGACTTTTGAAGCTTGCAAACCATGTTAGGAGTAGGAGCAGACAATCCAAGGGGCATTCTCATGTACACATCTTCATTCAAATCACCATGAAGAAAAGCTGCATTGACATCTAGCTGCTGCAAGAACCATCCTCTTGTTGCTACAATAGCTAACAACATTCTAATTGTGGTCATTTTCACCACTGGACTGAAGGTTTTAGAATAATTAATCCCATAGGTTTAAGTAAAACCTTTAGCCACAAGTCTGGCTTTATGTCTCTCAATGCTCCCATCTGAATTGTACTTGGTTTTACAGACCCATTTGTATCCTACAGCCTTCTTTTCAGGTGGCAAAGAAGTAACAATCTAGGTTTGGTTTGCCTCAAGTGCTGAGAGTTCAGCATTGATGGCATTCTGCCAGGTTCTATCACAGCTTCTTCATAGGTCCTAGGCTCAGAATTTGATGATATGGCTAGGGAAAAATGTTTATGAGGAGAACACCATGAAGAGTAAGATAGGTAATGGGATATAGGGTGCTTACTTGAAGAAGAAGGGTAATCACCACCTAAACAATTAATCAGCATACAATGGTAATCCTTAAGGTATCCTGGTGGTTTTCTTGGCCTTGTGGATTGTCTTGTAGGAATTTCAGTGTGTGATGTAGATGAATGAGATGAAGTGTATGAGTGTGATGAAGATGAATGCGTATGTGCAACCTGTGTAGGTATCTGCGAGACTGATGTTTATGTGGGGTTAGCTACAGAATTCTTATGGTGGGTGGTGTTAGGATTAATTGGTTGCTGATGAGTGACAGGATGACATGATACAAAATTCAAGTCATATGTGAAAAGATCAAAAGATGAATGATGTGCATTTGGAGATGCATGTGCAGTGACAGAATTGGATGAAACAGAATTATGAACAACAGTGAAAGGAAATTTATCCTCATAAAACACTACATGTCTTGAAACAAATATTTGTGTTGTAAGTAAATCTAGAAGAACAAATCCTTTTGTCCCAATTTTATAACCAAGAAAGACACATTTTCTAGCTCTAGCATCTAATTTTGTTCTATTAGCTTGTAAAGTTGCAGCATATGCAAGGCAGCCAAAGACCTTAAGGTCCTGAAGCTAAGGTGTGTTGTTATACAACAATTCATATGGGGATTTGTCTCTAACAAGTTTGCTTGGTTGCCTATTTATGAGGTAGACTACATGTCCTATAATAAACTGCCAGAAACAGTGAGGTAAGGATGATTAAAAGACAAGTGATCTAGCAACATTCAAAATGTGCTAATGCTTTCTTTCAATTATCCCATTTTGCTAAGGTGTTTCAACACAGCTGGTGTGATGAAGGATTCCTTTTGAATTATAAAATTTTGATTGAGCAAATTATACTCCATTGTCTGTTCTTATTACCTTAATGCATTTGTTAAATTGAGTTTGCACAAAGGTAACAAAATTCTGCACAAGATGTGAGCTTTTAGACTTAAGTCTCATGAAAATAGATCCAAGTATGTCTAGTTTTATCATCTACCACAGTTAAAAAAATATTGGTGACCTCCTGTGGATGGTGTAGCAAGAGGGCCCCATATATCCATATGTACTAGATCAAAAGCATGTGATGATTCAGTTAAACTTGTAGGGAATAACAACCTTTTTTGTATTGCAGATTGACATGAGTCACTAGGATCAATGTTACTATTAAATTAGATAAAAGGAAATTAAGTATGGATCACATGAATCCTACCCCTAGATGGATGTCTTAATCTAAGATGTCATAAAGGAAAAGAAGATGATACTAAATTCTGTCTGCCATCTGCAAAATGAGTTGCTCAAAATATACTAGTATGAGTTACAATGTTGTTGGCTTTGCCTAAGGTCATCTTGAGTTCATATGGGTTAGGACCAACCATTGTATACAGACCTTTCTTCAAGTCAGTTGTACCAATCATCTTCAAATGAAGATCCTGTATCAAACAACACTTATCATTAAACAACAATGTGCATTGCAGAGATGTGATAAGTTTAGAAATTGAAATTAAGTTGAATATAAAAGAAGGGATGTATAACACTCTTGTCATATAAAGATCTTTTGAGAATATCACAGTCCCTGCAATGTCTGCTTGGGTGAGTGTTCCATTAGGTAATCTCATAGATATTGGCTTGATTGTGTGATATGTGTGAAAAACATTAAGGGAATGACACACATGATCCGTAGCCCCAGTGTCCATCACCCAATGCTTTGGTTTATAGGAAACTAAGGATAAAACTGCAAGTATACTTGATGGATTTGGCACTGATATGGTTAATTGGTTAACACTATGAGGAACCTGTGGAGAATGTTGCTGAAGAAGAGCCATCAATGCTTGCTTCTATTCTTGAGTAAAATCCAACTCTAAACTTTCCTTCCTTGCATCTTGATTCTGATTCTGGTTATTTGCAGTATTGCTGATATCATCAATTTTACCATCAGCAGTGGCAGTGATATTGTTCGCTACTCTTTCTCTATATTCCTTGAGCAGATGAGGGTACTTTTTGAGACACCTTTCAATAGGATGACCTGTTTTGTTACAAAAGCTACAAGTGATGTTTGGATTATAGCAAGCCCTACCTCTTCTAACACCAGACCTACCACCTCCATTTCTTCCTCCTCTACCTCTTAAATTTCC
Source organism: Nissolia schottii (assembly GCA_003254905.1). Lineage (NCBI taxonomy): Eukaryota > Viridiplantae > Streptophyta > Magnoliopsida > Fabales > Fabaceae > Nissolia > Nissolia schottii. Next base: position 56,425 of record QANU01050275.1, read on the forward strand.
TCTTCCTGCTCCAGAACCAAAACTGGTCCCTGAGCCTGTATTTTGCACTGAATTATGAGATGTGCTGCTGAAAAAGGCCTTAGAATCCAAGCCACTACTCAGCTGCCTCTCTTGTTGAGTTAGCAGTTAGAATGCAACACTAATCTCAGGTAGAGGTTCCATTAACATAAGTTGTGATCTAACTCCAAAATATTGTTCATTCAATCCTCGAATGAATCTAACAACATAATCGTCTTTTCTATAATTTATGACTACTTGCATACCACAAACACGCCTATTATCACATAAACGACTAGGAATTGGCCTGAAATTATCCAATTCTTCCCAGATCGATTTCAGTTTAGTAAAGTAGGATGCGATTGATATTTCTCCTTGCTTGGTTGCATAGAGTTCTTCTTGCAACTTAACAATTCGAAAAGCATCACCATCAAAGTATCTATGACACAAATCAGTCCATAACTCAGTTGCATTATCTATCCACATCACAAACTTAAGAATTTCTTGACTTAAGGATTGATGTATCCAAGAGATTACAAATGTATTACACCTTTCCCAAGCAAAGGATAATTCACCAGTTACCTCAGGTTGCTTCAGAGACCCACCAATGAATCTAAGTTCTTAGATTTAAGAGCCATACGCATAGATCTAGTCCACACATGATAGTTCTGGTCTGTAAGCACTAAAGGAATTAGTGCAGCTCCTGGATTCTCTCCTGGATGCAAGAAATATGGACTCATCAAGTTTGTCATCACATTATATCTATGATTAAGGTGGTTCACATTCCCAAGAACTCACTTAGAGTCTTCATGATCAGAACCTGGTGATGATGAGATTGTAACTAGTGGAACCTCCATGGAACCTGATGAGATTCAGTGAGTTATACTCCCTGCAAATTGTCTAGGAACCTCAAGGAATGGCAAAACAAATTCCGAAGCTCAGTGACAATGTTCACCAAACACAATTAGAATTCTAAAAAAATTTAGAGATTCAAGAAGAATCAACCAAATTTTGAAAACTCGGGGCGTTATGGCTGCAGATCTTATGAAAGAAAAATCAGAAGAAGATGAAAGAAAATGAAAGAATGCTCTCAGACACGAGTGCTTCCTCAAATGAGTAGCATCAAGATGATAATGGCGCAACAGAGCTTCAAGAATGAAGCTCTGATACCATGTTAATTTTCATAATTGAGCAGCAATTCCAAGTCATTGTGTAATAGCAGCAATCAGAAAATGAGAGAAAGTGAGGGAAAATGAGAGGATTCACCAATTGATGAATTTGTGTATTCAATCTTCTATTTACTTTGAAAGCAAACAATTGTTTATATGCATTGAAGATCCAAATGAAATTACACTGAAATTACAATTAAATTACATTTACAAGAACCTATAAAAGCTTCAACTCTATAACTAACTTATGTGTATCAGTTGCATAAGCATAACTGTTTCTAACAGTTTCCTTATTTGTTGCTGCTTGTAACCATTTCTATAACGGCCTCAGCTGCTTCCTTTCGTGCTTAACCGTTTCTAATTTCCTCAGTTGTGCTTCAGCTGCTTCCTCAATTGCTTCCTTTCTTCCTTCTCTGAGTGGCTGCTGCTGCTTCTCTTCTTATTCAGCAGCTCTGCTAATCCCTGCTCACAAATCTCATTCTTGTAATAATGTCACTAGTTTTAAACATTATCGGAATCAATTAACCATATTTCTCTTTATTGATTAATATATTTTCTATGAAACCCATTTTATGAGTATAATCACTCCTGAACCACAATTTAAGAACATTTAGCTTCAAAATTACTTGAAATTAGTTTGAACCATTAATTAATTTATTTTCCCTAATATTGAACTTAGTTGAAGTTGATTTTCATTTTTCCTCTCCAAGAAACATGGAAAATGAAGTTGCTTTCAATTTCACAGTCCCATTGATCTTTAGCCTTATGGAGTGGCATGTATAGTAATCCCACCTAACATAATGAACCCAAAGCTGTTGGCAGTGGAAGGGAAAGCCCTATTAGATATGGTTGGTTTGGGAGGAAAATGACTATTTACGGCCACGTGATGCCCTCTCCCCTCTTCGCCTCTTGCATTTGTCCTGGACTTAGAGTATCATATTAGACACGCAGAAAATAGTAGTAATAATAATAATAGTAATAAAAAGATTCTCATGTGTAAATTATAGGTACGTAGTTTTCATCGGTTGATTTTGAATAAAATAGTAGGTGGTGTTATATAATATTACACTTATCAACGTATGTGTGAAAGAACAGAAACTCTTAGGAAAATTGGGACATGCAATATTCCTTTTCATTTTGAATCAATAGAGTGCATTTTCAGACCTCTTACTTCCTCATCTTAGCTAGATTTTCAATTTGAGCATCATGATGAAAATAACAATTCAGAGGAGTGTAATATAAGAGATTATTCCATGAGCATAAATCTATCACTTTATATTTATGTATATTTTCAATAAAAGTATATTTTACTGATTTATACAAAATACACTCACTTATTTGAGTTTTATGAACTGTATTTATTGTGAGTGTATCTTACAATAAAATGGTAGACTTATATCTATTAAAAAAAAACGAGTTATCTTTAGTGCTTCCCATTCAAGTGGTGTTTTTAACTATTTTTGTCGCCCCATATATATCTTTATAGTTTTTCATGTAACATTTGGCACGCTCAATTAGTAGTAAATATGATGATTAACAAGGAAAAAGAAGAAAGATGAGTTGAAAAGCAAGAGGGTGTCATTTAGAGGGGGTGGGGGGAGAGAGACATGGGCACTACAACGCATGAGGTAGAAACAGTAGTGGGATCTCGAGAGAAAGAAAAAAGAAAGGGGGGGCAAGAGGCAGATGAAGGTGTTGGGAAAAGCTTAAAAAGGAAGCTCTCCAAAACAAAAAACAAGTGCGTGCCTGGGGACATACATACCCACCTCACTCCAAAATGCTTTTTCTATCCCTTTAGTCTTTTGTGACATAACTTTACTGAATTCCCTCTCATAGAAGATAGAGCCCCAAATGGACACATTACCACCCTCCACTCCACTCCACACCTCTTCGAACTCACTCCAATACAAAAATGGGGGAAAAAATCATTAAAAAACTAAAGAAAAGGTGAGAAAAAGCAACCCCCTGTGCGTAATGTGCTTTGGGGAATGCAAGTGCTCTGAATACTAATATTTGCTCTGCTTCCTGCTACTACTAGACTACTAGTGCTTCTTATTGCCTCCTCCTCCTCAACACAGAAACCCAAAAGCACATGCTCTCTTCCCTTCTCCCATCCAAGAAGCAGCAGAGGCAGAGAAGATGATCACCTTAACGGATTTCTACCACGTGATGACCGCAATGGTGCCGCTGTACGTGGCCATGATACTCGCCTACGGCTCCGTGAAGTGGTGGAAGATCTTCACCCCGGACCAATGCTCCGGCATCAACAGGTTCGTGGCCATGTTCGCGGTGCCCCTGCTGTCGTTCCACTTCATCGCCTCCAACAACCCATACCAGATGAACTTACGGTTCATCGCGGCCGACACCCTCCAGAAGCTGATGGTGCTGGGCGTGCTGGCGGTGTGGACGAACCTGAGCAAGAAGGGGTGCCTGGAGTGGTCCATCACGCTCTTCTCGATCTCGACGCTGCCCAACACGCTGGTGATGGGGATCCCTCTCCTGAAGGGGATGTACGGCGACTTCTCCGGGAGCCTGATGGTGCAGATAGTGGTCCTGCAGTGCATCATATGGTACACCCTCATGCTCTTCCTCTTCGAGTTCAGGGGGGCCCGCCTCCTCATCTCCGAGCAGTTCCCGGACACGGCCGCCACCATCGTCTCCATCCACGTGGACTCGGACGTCATGTCCCTCGACGGGAGGCAGCCCCTGGAGACGGAGGCGGAGCTGAGGGAGGACGGCAAGCTCCACGTGACGGTGAGGAGGTCCAACGCCTCCAGGTCGGACATCTTCTCGAGGAGGTCACAGGGGCTCACTCCCAGGCCTTCCAATCTCACCAACGCCGAGATTTACTCTCTCCAGTCTTCCCGGAACCCCACCCCCAGGGGCTCCAGCTTCAACCACTCCGACTTCTACTCCATGATGGCCGCTGGCCGCCCCTCTAACCTGGCCGCCTCTGATGTTTACGGCATCTCCAGGGGCCCCACCTACCCTGCCCCCAACCCCGGCATGTTCTCCCCCAATGCCAATGCCAATGCCAGTGCCAAGAGGCCTAATCCTCAGCGGCCTCCCCCTCCCGAGGACCCCAACAAGGACCTTCACATGTTTGTTTGGAGCTCCAGCGCTTCCCCTGTTTCCGATGTCTTTGCTGCCCATGACCATCACAATCACAAAGATGCCAAGCTTAATGTTTCTCCGGGTCACCGAGGGGATGCTCAGGAGGAGTACCTAGAGAAGGACGACTTCAGCTTTGGAAACAGGGCAGGAGGAGAAATGAACCCTCATCATCAGCATGATGGTGAGAAAGTCGGGGACGGGAAGCCCAACCCCATGCCTCCGGCGAGTGTGATGACTAGGCTTATATTGATCATGGTTTGGAGGAAGCTCATCAGAAACCCCAACACCTACTCCAGCCTCATCGGCCTCACCTGGTCACTCGTTTCATTCAGGTACCTACCCTCTCTCCTTCTTGTTTATGTTTGTTACGGAGCAGCCAACAACGGGTTCCTGCTTGACCATTGCAGGTGGAATGTTGAAATGCCAGCCATAATAGCAAAGTCCATCTCCATACTGTCAGATGCAGGGCTTGGCATGGCCATGTTCAGCCTTGGTCAGTATTCTCTCTCTCTCTCTCTCTCTCTCTCTTAAAACAGCTTGCAAATCTTTTCTGATTCCATGTCAGCCTTTTGATTATTAGCGAAAAAGCAAAGTAAGGCGAACAGTTGGGTGTTATGATAACATGCTCTCACGCCGATTACTTTATGCCAACAACTATGTGTTGACTGACTCACTCACTCACTCCCTCTGCCCTTGACTGATGTGCTGTGTGCTTGTTTGACAGGGCTGTTCATGGCTTTGCAACCAAGGATCATAGCATGTGGAAACTCCAAAGCAGCTTTTTCAATGGCCGTCAGATTCCTTACAGGTCCAGCTGTCATGGCAGCTGCTTCCATTGCTGTTGGCCTCAGGGGTGTTCTCCTCCGCGTTGCCATTGTTCAGGTTTTCATTCTTATTCCCCACCCTTCCCTCCCTTCCAACTATATATGAACCCAAGAGCGGAGGTCCTAAGAAATTGTGCTCACAAGTTTTGTGTTTTGTGATTGGTACAAATACACATTTGAAACCAAACCACAGATGACTAGTTTGTTCAATTTTGATGCATCTGAGATTGTATTGTTGGTCACAAAAAATACAGGCAGCTCTTCCCCAAGGAATTGTACCATTCGTCTTTGCTAAGGAATACAATGTACACCCTGATATTCTCAGCACAGGGTGAGCATAATTATATCTTGTTATGCCCTTCGGTTCTCAACAAAGAGATTTCTTTTCAAACCAATCAATTCTTTCTTTTAATGCTAACCCCATGGAGCTTCGTGAATTAAATGCAGTGTCATTTTTGGGATGTTGATTGCACTGCCCATAACGCTGGTGTACTACATCTTGTTGGGGATATGAATGAATGAACGAATGAGAAGAAGACGGATGATATTGAAGATTACATGTGGCGTCCATGCAAAGCTCGTTTGAGACTTCTAGAGCAAGAGGAAGAAGAAGAAAAAAAAAATAGAGAAACGAAATAGAAAAGGCATCATCAGAATTGAATAGGAGGAATCATCGGATGAATTTTTATTTATTTATTTCCTTTTTCTTTTTGGAATGAATTAATTGCCCTTGTTAAGTAGTGAAAATGTAAAATCATGTCCGTAGCTAATTTATAAAATGGTTATCTCGTTAAATTTCAAATTAATTAAAATGTCCTTGGATTCCATATCACTCATCAAACCTAGCAATAAAAAAAAGAAGAGGAGGAAATTGGTACCGTTATATCATTCTTACTCAATCTGTTCTGTTTCCTATTGTTTCACATTTTACTTTTTGTTTATCGTTTCACAGCATCAAAAGAAAGTTAAACAGAAATTAGGGAATAATGAATCTCGCCCTAATCGTTCATATGATAGACGAAGAGGAGTCCCCAGACCTTGCTATATTGGCACCGCTCAAATGTCAAACCATTTGAACTTACTAAAAAATTATTTTTATTTATATGAAATTTATGTTCATCTTAGTGTTTTATTTTTAATTGGAAATATTGTGGTATTCCTAAGAACTGTAAGATAAAAAAGGTTAGTATTAATTGTGACAGCGGGGATTCCTTCGATAACCTATACAGTTGTAATTTGTAAGGATACTAATTAATAAATCACTCACATTTAATTATATGAACTTATTCTTAGGTTAATGAATTTTACTAGTGTTTTAAACTATTATCTTAAATGTTTTGGTTAAAAGCCAAGGTCCCGAATTACTTGACGTAGGTTATAAGAAGCTTTTATATAAGAATTTAGTTGATGAATAAATACTTTATGATATTACTTTAAAAAAAATTACTTTATGATATTGAGGTGAGAATATAAACTTGCCTGGCCGTAACATATAAACGCGTGACCATCCCGTCTTGTTCGAGCATGTGTGGGTTGGATAGGCCTTTTGATTTTGCTTTGTCCTTTTTGGGCCAAATTTGTTTTATATCCATTAGAGACATAACTATCGGTGGGGTGTTCAATGAGTAGAGTAACTCGTCCATTCCATTGACTCGATTCGACTTGAAGTTGTTTCAGGTCAATTGTAACACACTAGCTAGCTGTTTACGCTTAAGTCACAAACAATACTCATTAGATTGTTATCTGCTTTGGTTAGGATACTTATAGCTCTTTATTACTTGTGAAATGCTGGTTACTTAGAAAATATGGATCAGTTTAAAACTTTGTCCTTACATGGAATATGGCATAAAATATGAGTCGTGCTTAATATAAATCATATAATGCAAACGATAGAGTTTCGGCTTAGTGAGTCTTAACCAGACATAACGATCAAACAAGTAAACAAACATACGGTCCATCACATATAGTCACAATAATTTACATAAGTTATACAATATTTGGTACATATATTAAATCATCATGATTACAACAAAAAGCCTCGTGGCTAATTGAAACACTACTAGTTCAGCCCACACAACACTTCTTCATGAGTAACCTCATTGGGTATGACTGCTCCTTGTGATGGTCCCTCACTGCTCCTCCTTTTGCTCAGTATCAGTCCCTGGAGTCATGAACGAATAGGGGTGAGGACGTCGCGTTCTCAGTGGAAAACCTTCGGCATTGGGGGATTTCTTATTACTTCGTTTATGATCCAGGTCACTCATGAGATCTCTAAGTGTCATACATACTAACTTTCCTACTTTATTTTATTCTTCTCTAATCCTAAGCAGTTTTATCTATGTTACTAGGTGACGAGTCCTTCTAATCTTTATTCTAGTTATTAGGGAAACAACTTCGTATCGTCATCTCGTTTCTTATGATCTGATAGAAGTCGTCTTGTGAAAACTTGGTCACTTGACGTTACCTTATCGCACAGATATATAATCATCATATACGTCACATATAACATGCATGAGGGGATATGGGGTTCTCTTACGCGCCCTGGGGCTGCGTCCTTCTTGTTATCATAGGCCCTCCTCCTTTGTAGATGTGGTCGTCTACAACCTACTTCTGTTTCCGTATCGTTGATGACCAGGCAGCGCTATAACCTGAGTGGTAGCGAACCATGAGTGCACGAGGGCATAATTCATTAGTCAACGATAGGGAATAACCATCTGACTTGGGGGATGGCGAGGGGCCTGCCCTATTGATGCAATCAGGAGTTGGACTCGTTCATTCTTTCTCGTTGGCCTGCCCTATCGATGCGACCACGAGTGTACATCCACTTTCTGGCTTCCCCTCTCTACGCGACCAGAAGTGTACTTTCTTAACTTTCTTTGGAGACTTTGTGACGTCGCGTCCTTGAACGTTCATCTTTTCCTTCCTTTCTTTTTAACTTCATATAAAGTCAGGTCTCAAACCTGCATTCACATCATTGACCAATCCATCTTGCTGGACTGGTGAGGGGCTTGTCCGGTGGACGTGCTAAGAGAAGGGATTTCCCTAGTCATATAACTATGTTCATCATTAAGGTGTTCCGGGCTCCTTGTGGCAGGTACTTTCTTAAACTATTTACTTATTCCCTATGTTCATTTATGTGCTTGTCATAGTTAGGTGATTATTTGTCTAGTTATCTAAGGTTGTCCTAACATTCTAATAACAACCCGTTCCTCATGATGCATCAATAATAACATAATAACATTTGTACAGTTAATCACATATCTCTTCTTGTGCTTAACTGATGGTGCCATAGTGCTTGGTGGGATCTTTGTACACTTAAGGTTTTCTTCAGTGGCTCAGTGGTCCTTGAGGTTCACTCAGTGGTTGGGGTTTCCAAGCCGCTCAACGGTTTCTCAATCTTGCTCAGCGGGGCACTGAAACACGCAGGCCGCTCAGCCAGCTTCTTCAGTCGCTCAGCGGTCTGATGAGAATTTCATGCCCTAACTTGTCCTTTTAAACATGCTTCTTGATTCTTTCAAAACCTATCCTTTCCCTCAACATTTTCCATCAAAACTTAACCTTTTATCTTTTAAAAACCTTTCCAAAAATCATTGTTTCACCATCAAAATCCTAAGCATAGATAAGCATACTCATATCCCAGTCAATTCACAGATAAGCACCAACAGTTTCCAGGTAATTGTCCATAACATCAACTTCATAAACATAACATAAATTATACGTAGAGCATCATAGTTAGTCACATAGACAGTGGGAATTGGTTTACCCACTTGTAAACGCTACTGCAACTAGTTTCGAAATTTTGTGCAAAAACCCTATAATGCCCTAGTGCTCCAAACTCTCACATGCTTTGCTACTGGATGAGTTCTAGGGGATGTGGATTGGGGTTTTTCTTAGGGAAATAGGGAGGAATTTAAGAGGAAAAAGGTTATGGAGAATTTGTGGTCAAGCTCTTGTAGTAAGATTTTGTGTTTCAATTTCGGTAGCGTAACAGCTGAGTGTACGAACGAAATGTATTTTCCACAAGCTCTTGAATATGAAATCTCAAGAGGTTATGACTGCTATTTATAGGCCTCCTTGGTCGTGCACTTCCTCCATAATTTTTCCCAAATTTTAAATGAAAATTTGCTAAATATGACCTAAGCAATGATGTCATCATGGTGAGTCACTATGCCTAATCACCATATGACTCATCTTGGTCATGATTGCTTTGAATTCTTGACTTGGCAAGGTGGCCAAATTTTTGGCCGTGTATTCCCTTGTGTGGTCGTGTATGGCCCTTAGATTTTTACTCAATTCCGCTTGTGTTCAGTCATTAATGGTTCGTGTACTTCGTGTACGTGTGTCCTAAAAATATTCCGATCGCACCATTGTGATCTACTAATTTTTCTTATGAGGAATTTAACTCAATCCAAGGTATTCGTAAATTTATTTTCATAAAAGTGTTCTTTACTGATACCTTTGATACACTATTAAATTCTGGTGATGAAAGGTAATTATTCCGGTGTCTGCAAAATTTCACGAAATTGCGAATTATTACCTTTAAGGACGTTTTTGACGTAAGAATTTAAGTTTCTAAATTTTCAACCTAGATAGAGAGCTTTGTACATGTATTTTTCTGGCGAGATCTTTACTAATGAAAAAGCGGGATGTTACATCAATCGAGTCAGATTGTTATGTCGTCGAGTTAAAATTGACAAACCCAGAGTGTTTGTAGAGTTGATTGTTGGTTTGGAGTATTCCCAAATAATCTCGGCCAACAAACAGACATATGATATGTGTGTATTTTAATTTTTGAAAAATTGAAAAACTCTACAGACCCACTCCACCCGTATAACTTCACCTCACTCTCCTCAAATCTTGTCGACACCATCCTTCTCCCCCCTCTCTCACCCATTCTGTCACGCTACCATCCACCACCACAGTTCACCGCGGCAATAAGCCATCACCCACTTCCACAACTTCACTCACCTGAATGTTGACAGTTGACACGATCTGTTTTCTCTCTCTCATTGGAGCTCACACGACCCCACCGCTCACCACAACACTTCGCCGCACCGTTGAGTTGACAAGATTTGAGAAGAGTGTGAGAACTGAGAAAAATTGTAAATAAAAATATCTTGATTACTTAATGATTTGTTCGACAATTTGACAAGTCGACTCAAGACGGGTCACCCAGTTAAAAACTACACGACTCAACTTGTCATTGAATTCTTCAGATGGATAACTTTATTTAAAAAATATGACTCGAATCAGTCAACATGCACCCTTAATTAATTATTGGGCTACACCTTTTGGTTTTGGAAGTTAGGACTAAGGTATAAATTAAGCAACCTTGGGCTTATTAATACCTAACCAAACAAAGACCAACACACATCCCAGTCTTATCTCTTCATCTCCTATGATGTATATTGTCCACTATTCATCTTCTTCTCCCTTTTGTTGTTGCGAATTCCATAGGTCACTCCCACAACATTTGTTGCTTTTCTGAGCTGTCGAACGTGATCTTGTTGTTCAATGTACCAGGAACATCTAGTGAACGAGTTCTTTAGAAGACACATAATCTGTGAGGATTATTTGTCAAGACCTTAATTTTAACCGAGCTTTACTCTGAGTAGAGCTTGAACGTGATTGTTGATTGCCTAAATTTATAAGTTGTTCAAATATTAGAAAAACATGAATGTAGTGCAAAAGAGGGCCCCTCCATTACACGATGGGGGTTTGATTTGATGTGGACTACTTTAGAACATTGTGGGACAACATTCAGAATCTAAAGTTTCTCCTCCTTTTTCTCTCACTTGCCTTTTTTTTTTTGTGACACCGATCCTTTTCAATCTTCGTTTCTGATTGGTGCCTTGCATGACATCTTTTCGAATGCATAGAATAAAGTTAATTGTATTTATTGTCAAATTGTGTTAATTTATTATTTGATGAAATTATAATGGAGCGGGGACTATTAAAATTACTAATAAATAGATAACATGTAAAATAAATACATATATAATGTTTTTTAGTTTGAATTCTTGTTTGTAAACTTGAATGGAAGGGCGAAGCCTGGGTGGCGATGCTCTCAAGTATCTGCCCCATTGATCAGTTAATGTTTTACAAGTAATTGCAGCTAATTGTGATGGCTATTAAACAAGCACAAGGCGCGTAACGTTGGATTTCAATCTTTTAAAGTGAAGAATTCCTTTTAAAAGATAAAATGATTTCACATTTAAATTAATAAAATAAAAAGTAAGTTTTATTGGCACTTTATTGATATGATGATAAAAATTTTTACTTTAGAAGATTTTTATCCCTTAATGTTAAGAGAGTGAGACACCAAGTGTTCTAAAATAGGGAAGCGGCATAATTGTATTATTTTAGCTTTTTACAAACTATAAAAGAGTACTCCATCTAATCCATTTTATCGGTTATTTTTGTTTTGTACATTCAAAAATTAATGTATCTACATACAAATGTGTTTAAATATATTAATATTTTAATGTACCTGAAAAGTAAAAAATAATAGATAAAATGAACTGAAAGGATTATTTTTCTAGATATGTACAAGTGATATTGTTTTTATGTAATCAAAAATAGTTTTAACTTACCTTTCAAATAATCAATCAAACTAACCTCTAGTACATTTTGTTTTACATGATTAATTAGAGTTTAATTGTTATGCACTTTATACTATTTAATTAAATATTTTTACAAAAACAAAAGTAGTTGAATCCATCTTGCACAATTTAAAAAGTTAGACATATAAAATAGATTGAATCACAATATAAAACACTTTACATTATTAGTACATTATAATTAAACTCAGTTAACTATTATATTTTGTGTATTCCTTACTGATATGATCTTGGTTTGGGTTGCAGTGTATTTTTGTTGTTTCGTGTTTGCAAGGTTGAGAGATGTTTTTTAAACGCTTATTAATTAGCAAGAGTTATAATAATTTCCGAATGAAGTATGTGGAGCATGTTTGGGAACATCATGAAATTAACTCTTTTTTTTTAAGAAAAGTTATTTTGCGAAAATTCATCATGTTTGACAAACGAACTAAAATTAAGTAACAACTTTTTTATAAAATTTTGAAGAAAAAAGAAAGAGCTTAAGCTACATTTTTGGCACTTAAGATTTTTTTTTTTGCTTTTCTTAATTAATTTTTTTCCATGTTTTTACTAAATTGAACCTAATTATCAAATACTATATAATATAAATAATTATTTTATATCCTTTTTAGTAATTATCATATAGAAGAGATTTTTTTTCATACAATCTAAATAAAATAGATTATTTTAAAATTATTTTTTAGCAAAATTATGTAAACATAAATCAATTATCATATAATCAATTATATTAAAAAAAGATTATTGAAATAAGCAATATCAAAGTAAGTTTAATTTTACAACTATCTCAAACACAAAATTACTCATTTTCTACGACGTGTATTTGTTCTAAACCAAACACTACCTTAAATGAAGGTACAAATGGAAGCAATGTTAAAATAGCAATGCTATTCAATTGGACAAATATATAACAAACCAATAGAAAAAAATAATGAAGAGGAGGGAAACTTGGCATACAAAAATGGACGGATCGACGTATACATAAGCCTATTCTTATAAGAAAAGCATGAAACATTTTTCGTGACATCTATCATTATTCATGTTAAATACCCTTTGAAAATAAAAACAATACTTAATATTAAATTAGTAGTACCTTCAATCAAAATTGATATTTTTGTATATATAATGATTTTATATACTCACAAACTACTTAAAACAAGCTGTATAATAATTACTTCATTTAAGCTTAGAAAAACATACATAAACTAATTAATAATCAAGTTGCAGAAGCAGAATTAGCATATTAATTTCCATCTCTTTTGCAAGCAGAATTGGGACACATCACAATGGCCAAAACATGAAGGGGGTAAAAAATGCAATGGTCCAATGTCTCTAGGTTCGAATTCCGTCACTTTGTATCTCTAGGTAAAAAAAAGAAATCTAGCTCAAACTATCAACGACAGAAAAAAGAAAAAGAAAAAAAAAATTCATATATCTCTGTCTTGTTTGGACCTTGATGGGTTACATACATACACTGCCGTAAATACTTGTCTTCTTGAAGTTATCTATGGGAAGTCAAGTCATTTCGATGTTGGGCAGTTAGCATGCATGCATGCCTGAGCAGTAGTTAATATTAATACCATGCCTCGATCGAGGACATAATATGTTTGCTTGAATTCAATGACACATACAGTCCCTACGTACCCTACAATTAAACAGCTCTGCAGCAGGTAGTCAGCATGCAATGCATATATGAGAGACATGGAATATAGCTAGTATATAGTTTTACGATGTATAAGAAATTATTATTCTCCCCATCACCATTTAATCATTTATTGTCCATTATTATGCCTTGCAACTTTCCGTTTGAACATATTAATAGTCTTTGAAATTTTACCACTTATCTAACAACACATTATAAAACTCATTTAATATAAAATGAATCTCATAATATGTTACAAGAGAAATAATAAAGTGCATATTTACACCTTTTTATAAATTCAAAGAACATTTTTCTTGTGCCTAGTGGCCCCAGCTCACTCACTTAACTATCTCACTCTATATTCACGAGGATGAGGTAAAGATATATTCCCTTCCATTCCATTGTTGTGCATAATTGATACAAGATTCTTCTTGATAATTTGGTGAAAACAACTTTTGTCCTTGATTTTAAAGATAAATTCTTTTGTGATGATAAAGTGTAATATTAAATATTATATATAAAATAAATGATATTTTAGTTAATAATAATATGCCCTTCAAGGTTTGGATATGGAGAAAACGAATCAAATGAATTTGTTCAATATGTGTTTTAGTAATTTTTTTGGCTAATTAAATTCAAACTAAACCAAACTGATCATAATCGAGATGATTTAGTTAATTTGGTGATGATATTATTTGAGTAATATATATATATATATATATATATATATATATATATATANTATAAATTTAAAAAAATCACGAAAAGTCTGAAATATGATAATTTTAGAATAAAGAACAAGAATAATGCTACGAGCAATTTGGATGCACTGAATAGCCCGTCCGAGATAGCTCGTAACTCTGACCTTGGGTTGGATCCTAGAGCTTGATGATGGGGGGTGGTACCTGCAAAAGCCACTATGACACCCAAGTCAATATGTGAGTGAATTATAAGATGGTAAAAATCTGAGACGTACCTTGTAGAGTAGCAGGAGGCCTCTTTTATAATGTAAGTATGAATGCTTATGATTCTGTAACGTTCATAAGCTTTATGAGGCTTTATGTTGGATTCTATAATGCTCAAAATCCTTATGAGGACTTATGTCGGATTCCACAACATTCATAACGTTCGCAAGCCATTAAGCGACCGAGGATGAGAGACCTGGTTGAACTTCTAGTCATGTATATCGGGCATAAATACTTGTCAGATTTATTCTGTAACAAATACCAAACAACAAAGTAAAAATTAAAAGTACTATAAAAAGACTCATAACTTAAAATTTAACAAAGGACATTCATGATACACAAATATCTCTTTACTTTATTTCTTTATTCGCTCTCAGTTTCCTTTTCTTCCTTTCATTTGATACATATGTACAGTTAGGAATATTTATTCCTTCTATATAGAAAATATACTAAGACATACTATATTGTAGACCGCATTTCAAACCTTTCATTTCACAACTACACTTAACTACAATACCACATGTTTAATGTCTACCATTTATGCAAGGATGTAGTGCCTTAAGTTGAGGTAGTGCATATTGTTTGGGAATCTCCTCTAGTTGAATGGGTCAAACTCAATGTAGACGCCTCTGCCACTATTTTGGTGGCTTGACGGTTTGCGGCGGGATTATCAGGGACCACCATGAAAATTTTATCTCTGTTTTCAGTTACAGTATTGGGTCCTTCTCCGTCGCTTTTGATAAGCTTTGGGGTGTCTTTACTGGCACTTCCTAGGTAGTCCAATGTGATTTTCAACAAGTGATTTTAGAGTTGAACTCTAAATGCATTGCCAATTTTCTCCATGATCCCCCAGTTCTTGTCCATCCTTGTTCCCCGTTGATGAAGGTTATATTTGAGAGCCTAATGATGAGGACCATCCAAAATGTCCAAACTAGACATGTTTTTAGGGAAGTGAATTCTTGTGCAGATTCTTTGGCAAAGCATGGCCATGTTTGCCCCCTAGGTTTGCATTTGTATGACTCGATCCTTACCT
This sequence comes from Nissolia schottii, assembly GCA_003254905.1. Classification (NCBI taxonomy): domain Eukaryota; kingdom Viridiplantae; phylum Streptophyta; class Magnoliopsida; order Fabales; family Fabaceae; genus Nissolia; species Nissolia schottii. Next base: position 71,786 of record QANU01050275.1, read on the forward strand.
ATCTGTCCTTAGCCCTGTTAATTGATAAAACTAACACTATGTTCCCCGTGTAGTAGGGTTTCCTGTTTGTTCTTTCGGGCCTTTAGCCTTGTTGTCAATTAAAAAAAAAAGACCACATGTTTAAGGATTTCACTTCAACTACTACCTTATTGGTCAAATGTAATGGGTTTAATTTGTTGTCAATTAATTAGGTCTATTAAATTTTACTATAGATTCGATGTTAATCTATCTGCAGAAGCTTTAATTATTCGTATTCTCTGATCTTAAAAGATTTTATTTTTTGGATCTCCTTTACTTTTAAAGGTTCTTTGTCTTATCAAAACCTAGAGGCTAAGTAGAGATTCCCACTATAATTAAAAAAATAATAATAAAAATCACAATTGACAAAAAATGTTCTTGTATATATTGTGTATATAGTGATTTATCTTGTAAACAATTGAATGAAACTCTCTCATTTTATCCTCTAAAATAAATTATTCAGTTTAGAGAATTCAAACCCTTTAAAATTATGAATTTAGTTTGGAGGACTTTAGATATCAACACAACAAAATTTAAAAAAATATTAAAGTCACATTATTGTGCAAAATTCTTCCATCAAATGAGTAGTAAATGCGCTTGCAGCATGTGTAGACAGTGGGTCAGTGGCGCAAAAGTATTATTATTCACCTTTCTTGTAAGTCACATAATAATAATAATAATAATAATAATAATAATAATAATATAATAGTATACTCCCTAATTAATAAGTTGTATTTTTCACGTACACTCAAATAGGCATGTAAAGTAGTAAACATCTAAAATTACGAGTACTCTTAAATGCAGAATTCAAATATTCTCAATTATGTTGTAATCTCATGGTTTATATAATAATATTAAGTGTATAAACTTTTGTTTATACATGTACAAATTTTTTCTACAAACATGCACAAACTTTTTCAAATAAAAAACTAAATCAAACCGAATTTATGGCTCATTAAATAGGCAAAAATAATTGTCGCATTCTCTTTTCATCTCTCCACTGACACTCTAAGTGTGTGAACTCACTCTCTATCATGCACAAATATTTTAAAATATATGCACAAATTTTGAACCAATACACAAACTTTTCAACCACTAAAATGTAAGATATGTGCAGTATCTTTCAAAAAGTCCAACTGAATTATACAATTGGTCTGGTCATTCCATGTCCATGCACTGAGCTCTGAACGCTTTGAATAAACCATTGGCAAAGGTGTGAAAGGGACGTCAAAAATGTTTTAATCCAAAATGTAGAACCATATAATTAGTTTTTATCGAAATTTAATTTGGATCTGCAAACAAATATTTTTATTTATAAACAAATATTTTCTTGGTACAAAAAACTAAAAAAAATATAATAAAAGATTAACTTAATTATCCTTCCTGTAAAACCAATATTAAGCATAAAAATTGTTTTTTCACAGTTAATTAAGTTATTGAAGAGAGTAATATTTTCCCTCCCTCAAGAGGAAATTATGTTTTTTCTCAATATATATTATTCCACCATTCATTTTAATGAACCTCATCATCATCTTGTACAATTTTGGCTGCTATTGTGGGTTGCATCTGCTGTATTTGGAAATTAATCAACTCTTATGACAGTCAAAAATCAATATAGTATTTTTTTCTGATAAAAAAAAAGTTTTCAAAATCAATGCTTTACAGCGTTTTTTCTGAGAACAGAAAATGCTTGATAGTATGAAAGTACCATTATGTGTTTGGAGATATAAACTTTAAACACTCATATCTAGAAGATCATCATTATCTGCATTTCATATAGGTCGACTGGATATTGATGAAAAAATTTAAATTAACTTTATTAAATGCATTTAATATATCAAAGTTCTTATTTTATTTATATGATCTAACAATATAAAAGAGTTTTATATCATTATTTAATTTTAAGTGTTATTATATGAGACTTTAAAATAATTAATAGAAGTAAGATTTAACTAATTTTAATTGTGTGACATTGCATAATTAGATAACATTGTGCAAGAGTTGGATAATGCATAGAAATTAAATCTTTTTTTTTAAAAAAGCTAATAAGTAAAAGGAAAACCTTTTACATGCATATAGTCACCGAAAAAATCCAAATTAAGCATGCACGCACTTGTATGGAAGATTGGGAGAGGCAAATATCTAAGTGAGTGGGGGAATCCATCCACGAATCATAGAGTGACACAAGAGAAAAAGAAGGTATATTGTACAAACAAAAACACAAAGCATAGTGCATTTTGCAGAAGAAAACAAACAAGGGTCTTGTCTTTATCAAGTGGATGGCTGATGCAAGTACGTTGTTTCGTGGGTAACGACGTTTATTAGATTGTCTCCCACTAACTCCTGCTGGGTCGGCCGTGCCCTAGACAATGCTTTGTGGGTTGTCACCTTTGTTTAGCTCCTCTCCTCTTCCCTTTCTCCTTTCTCATTCGGAATTCATATCTATACTTAGGGCTGTTAAAATGAGTTCAGCACGTGAGTTCAGGCTACGAACCCAATTAAATGGATGAACTTTACATATAAAAAATAAGCTTACGAAATTTTTTTAAAAAATAGTCTGGCCCGTTTTAACCCGCTGGTTAAACGGGCCAGCGCGGCTGGCTCACGGGCTAGCCGGTGAGCCCGTGAATTTTATTTTTTTTAAAAATACCAAAATTTTAAAAGCTTCATTTTGGACTCTAAATTTTATTTTAGAGTTTAAGATTTTAGAGTTCAACTATTTGAACTTATAATTGAGCATGTTTAACTATTTGTTATACTTAACTACTTAACTATATTTATATTGTTATACAGCTGAAGTGTCATGACATAGATATTGATAAATTTTGCATTCCATTCCTTCAATGAATGCCTACGCCCTATAAGTTGATATATAGTTTCAAACCTTTATTATTGATTAATCTACGAGAAAGAGTTCCAATTGTGTTTTTGATCAATAACATAACAGTACTCACATTAATGTTATGTGTCATCATTTAATTAATGAAAGTTATATTAATTCATGAATCGATTTCAAATAGCATTTGATAGCTTTTAAGCAAGATAGTTGAAGGAACAAAAAAGATAATATAATCTCGCAATCAACTATTTAAACTATTTTTTTCGATTAATTAATAGATAGACGATAAAAAATAGCTAAAAATGACTGCGCATACTTATTCACAACTTTGTATTTAAAATCATAAAAAATAAACTAAAATTTTAATTTTTTTAAGAAAAAAGAGCTGACGGGCTGGCCCGTTTAGGCCCACCAATTGACCATAACGAGCCAGACACTAAAAAGAGGCATAATTTTGGCCTGACCCGTTTGACTCCCCTATCTATACTCATCTCGTGTAATGTAAAATATTGTGATTAGACTTAAAACTTTTAAATCTATTAAAATTTCACTCAATAATAAATTTTGATATGAGTCAGTAGCTCACATCAAATAAATATATATATATAATACAATTTTTATTGGTTTGATAGGTGTTCAATTAAAGAAATTTTTTTTATTGAATACAGTTTCAACGCCTCGTTATTTTGCTTTACTTAAAATAAAAATATGTTTCAACAACTTTATTGAACATAATCATTTACTTTAGGGTTCTACTAACTTTAGAGTTTAATTATTATGTATTAACAATGTAATATTTTTTATAATGTCATTCAATCAAATCTCTATATATACATGACTTTTGAAATAATAGGAGAAAAAGAATCAACCATTCGTACTACCATAATAAAATTTGATTATTTAATAATATAAAAAACAAATGGATATCGATTAAACTCAACTTTATTATTAGTGTGCCTATGAATATAAGTGTGGAAATTATTTCTTTTTTAGAAAAAAAAAATTCAGCTAACCTCCGATATTATTTATTTTCAAAAAGTTTGACCAACTACTTATGCCCTAGCTACCGGACATGTTAATTATATGGACCTACCTAGGCCCTAGCTAATAATTAGTAATAACAACCATATCTACATCATGGTTTCTTGGATCACTGATTAATCATTATCATGATCTAGTTCTTCGAATGTCGTTGACGTCTCATGAATTTCACGGTTCCTGCCATCTTTCATAATAATAATAAACAGCCATATTAGCAGTCAATTAGAGAATCAAGCAAGTCTAAGGATATGATCCCAATTAATATTCAGCCCAACTTTTAGCGGTTAATAAGGACCACAAGGAATCGTTTTCTTTCCATCTGTCTCTTTTTCCTTGTTTCATCAAGGGGTATTTCAGAGTTGAAACTATCACCATATAATTTTTTAGCCTAGAAAACGTAGTCGTACGTGCACTATATATAGCCTTGAGGATCTGCTGCTAACTGGAAGTATGGCTTTTTGAGAGCTTGGCTCAAAAGTGATTTGAGAGCTCGTACAATATATCTCAGATTTAGAAGCTATTTTATTCTGTCATACTGCGATTTGGGATTGTATCAATTACGGTTGTCGTCACAGTTATCGGGTGGGAGAGCGACGAAAACTTAAAACGAAAATTTTGTTCAGTGGAGTCTCACTAATTTTATGACTTTGGATTTGGGTGTCAATTATGTAACAAAAAAACTTAATTTTATATCATTTCTAATACATCCGTATTAAAATGGTTACCTTAGTTAATTATAAAAATTATTTATAACCTCTAAAAAATGAAAATATTTAGAAAATTTATAATATCAAGTTGTCATAAATAAGATGTTAATAAATAAATAAATAAATAACATTATTCACACGCGGAAAAAAAAATTATCAAAATTTAATTTTAGCTTGACTTGCGCTTCTACATATCCTCTAGTGCAGTGAGGCACTCAAAGTCACATAGTTCTCTCTAAAAAATATTTGTGTGTTAATTAATTTAATTTTTTTACATTTTAGTTTCAGAGCATCAAGTTGTTACAACAAAAATACTCTAAAAATAGGGCTAACAAGTCGTTGTGACTTAACTAATGATTTTATTGTCATGTTATAAAAATTATGTGCTAATTAAACGAAAAATGTTTAGAGTATCAAGCTGTCACAACTTAGATGCTCTAAAATGAGTTAACAAGCCGTCACGACTCAGTTAACATTTTTATTCCCATGTTACTTTTTTCTTTTTATATTTTTGAATAATAAAAAAATGTTCTGGGCCCAAAACACACGGCCCAGACTAAAAAAAAACCCTCAAATAAAAACAAAAATCAGCAAGACCAAAGAAACAAAAAAAATGATTACCACCAAAAGCTAGCCCAAGCCAAAAACAAATTCATAAAAAACAAAAGCCCAAAATGGGTTCAGAAATAAACAAAAAAATAGTCCACCCACAAAAGCAAACAACACCAAACAAACCCAAAACAATAATAATAATAATAATAATAATAATAATAATAATAATAATAACAAAAGAATTTGCATATAACTAAAGGGAAAACCTAATCAGCAAAGTCATTATAGAGAACTGAGAAGGAAAGGAGGGGAGGGGTGAGAGAACTTGAGGTGGCGGCGGTAAGAGGCCACCGGAGGCCGGCGCGCCGTGGCGTTCGCCGGCCGGGGGGATCGGTTTGCGTTCTCTCTCTCTAAACTTCTATGCGCTCTCTCCGTCGGTCTCTCTCTCTTTGCTCACTCGCTCTGTTTTCTCGGTTTCTCGCCCCCTGCTCACTCCCTCTCCCCAAATCCGTTCCCTCTCTCTCTAGATCTATCTCTCTCAATTTCTTCCTTTATTTCTCTTTCTCGATTCTGCTTCTTCCCTCTCCCACTCTCTTTTTTTGTTTATTTCTGTTGACGGTGCCGCCACCATGGCCAGTCGCTGGCGGCGGCACCAGTTCTCTCTCCCTCTCTCACTCTTTCCTTTCTCTTTTTTGGTTTCTGGTTTGTGTGTGTTTTGTTTGGGATTTGTTTGATTTGATTTTTTTTCTGCTGGTATGGATAGGTTGTGTTGTTGGTGGTTGGATTCGGGTTCTGTGAGGGTGGCTGATGGTGGTTCGGTGGTTGAGGGTGGTGTGAGGAGAAAGAGGATGGTGGTGAGGTGGGTTGTTGGTTATGTATGGGTTCTGTTTCTCTCTTCCCCTTTTCTGTTAAAATTTTTGAACAAATTGTTCCTCAGAAAAAAAAAATATATCACGTACCTCTCACAGTGCTCTAATCCTCTTTCAAAACACCTTTTTTTTTTTTTTTTAATCTTCTCTATTTTTCTTCTGAAAATAGAACTGAAAAAAAGTTTTCCCCCTTAGTTATTACTGTGTGAATTAAACTGCATTTATAGTGTCAAATTCTGAACACCTTATGTTCACTTTGCTTGTTGCAGTTTCTCTTATTCCATTTATGTATGTTGCTTGTATTTTTCTTACAAGAAAAATCCCATTTTGGATGTTGCTTGCTGGCAGAAATTCTGTAGAAAAGGGGCAAGGATTTCTGCTGGATAATGGAGAGTTTGGGGAAGAAGGATTATGCCTTCCTTTTCTTTTTCTTTTTCTTTTTTCGTTTTTGTTTTTAAATTTTCTATTTGGACTTTTTTTTATTTTCGGTTTTCATTATTTTTGTTTTCTGTTTGGGCCAAAGAAATAAAAGATTGGGCCAACAATAATTGTTTGGGACCAGACTAAAAAAGAAAGAAAGGGAGATAATAAAAATAAAAATAAAAATAGTAAAAAAAAGTAAAATAAAAACAATAATAAAAAGAAAATGATGGAAAAAAATGGGGTGTTCATAATGGTTTAAGAGTTTACATTGACCCGGGTCGGGCACTTGGTTATGATGGGTGAGTCTCTCAGTGGTAAATAAGATTTCAAATTTGAGACCTGCTTAAATGATATTAAGTTGCTTATCACTCGGACCAATCCTGTTAGCCGTAATTTTTATCATATGTAAGTATGAAGGAGCTCATTAGTTTAACATTCTCATTCAATTATATGAGGTAACATTAACAAAATGATGAACTCTTGCACCCATTAATTTAAAAATTAAATGCATTAATTAATTATTTATGAGGACCGACCAATTTGTTCTTGCTTAAGAATAGACTAACCTGCAAGATGCTCAAAATTTCCTTGTCGATAGTTCGAATTGGGTAGAGAAAATTCACTTGGATATCCCCACGTACAGATTAAAGCTAACAACTTACTCTTTGCATTGTTTGTGGATTTGGAATTCTGTCAGCATGAACCTTTTACAACGAGATTACGTGGCGTGCATAATATTTACTCGTACATTTTTATAAGTTAGGTGTAAAGTGCATTGTATTGTATAGCTCAGGGGTTAAATTATTATTTTTCCCTAATATTAATGGGTCTCAACGAAAATTAGTATAATTGGCCCTCTATTACTTTTTTATAATTAAATTATTAACTATTATTTCCTCTTAAAAGCATGTTTCTCAATAATCAAACTTATGTCATAGGAGATCATGTTACCTAATACTTGTTGAAGGAATTGTCGGTAATTTGCACTCTATAATGTTATGCACATGATCACCGGCTATTTAAAAGATCATCACTAAAAGTTGAAGTACAAGGGTTTTTTCTTTTTCTTTTTTTTTTTTCTTTTTAGGTTGGTTTTATCCGATATTTGTTCATCAGTAAAAGGTCCATTTTAAACATACTCCCACATCCAGCCTCACACCAACACCCAATCAGCTCCGTGCTTGAATCTGTCCCAAATTAGCTTAGGGTTAATTCTCACTTGGACTATTTCTTTTTTGTTTTTGGCACAACTCATTCGGACTCGATTTACATGTTTTGGTTTCTATTTGGATGCTGAATTTGGTGTGTGTGTTTGTGTGCGGGTTTTGTTGAGTTTCTAGTACTGTTTTAAATTAGGTTTGTACGTTTTGTTAAGAGCCCTTAGCACCTTATCAACTAATATCCAGAAACTATTCATATAATTCCTTCAGATTTGGTTAGTTAGATTGCTTGACCCTTTAATGAAGTCTAGATAGTAGATACTACTAATTGCCTTTGATCAAATTACCTAGTGAATTGGGGCTAACGATAGACAAAAACCTAAGTTCAATAATGGAACGCAGAAACTAGAAAGGCCAATAGTGCTCCTTTGGCATGGAAGCAGTTAGCATAGCATTCAAATCGACGAGCATGCTCGCTCCATTATCTTGTGCTAAAACGCATGAACTTTTGTCCAAGGTACAAATAACTAAATAATTATTCAAACTACTATTTGGAAAACTCCGTTCATATGGGACAAAATATAGCTAGAACAAGGCATGTGATGAGAAGAACAACGCATCATGCTTTCTTCGCAATGAACAAACCCCACATCTGCTCTCCAGATGCACCCCTCATCTGCTTTGACTTCCATCTATGAACAATTTCATTGTAGTCTTCCTGAAAACAAAAGTCCAGGCAATGAATGCTTTTTAACTAACGGAAACAAGTACCTCAAAATCAGTACCACAAAAGTCATGTAAACAGAATGAGAAATCCACCTCGCTTAAGTCATGAATAAAATCATCCTTGCTGTTCTCAAGGGCTTTTAACTCCTGCTGCAGCGTTTTCACAAACTGAACCACACAAGTAATAAATTTAATAGAACTCAAGGACAACAAAAATTAAAAATTGCACAAGGCAAAGTAAATTAGAGGGTCAGACAAACCAGATCAGTTCGATCCTCAGCAATGACATCATCAAACCCAGCATTGTTGAGCATCTGAGGATTTAGAATACAAGGTTTTGTCATGCAAAAGAAATGTTAACTTGAATAATTTCAGTAAAAAATCAAAATGGAAAAAAAAAAAAAAAAAGCCAGATGACGTCACTAATAGCACGTGCAACCATACCTGCCCATATGTTTTAATGTCAGGGAGATAATATCCTCCTTTTTCAATGTATTCAGCAAATTCTGCCGATGGACTTCCAGCCCTTTTGCAGTAATCAGTAATTAGAAGTTTACCTCCAGGCTTCAACCACTTGTAAAATGATCCGAATAGTGTTGGTTTATCCTGTATTAATCCAGAGTAAATAGCAGACAACATATGTCAAAAGTAAAAGAAAATATTTTTCAAAGAATAATAAATATTAAATCAACTGCACACAAAAAAGGTGTGCCATAATTGATCGTATTAAAAACATTATGCAACATCTATCAGAAAATCAAATATTTGATGTCATAGGCCCAATATATTTTCCAAATCACAAGCAACCGAATGAGTTAAAGATAATTCTCTCTCTTCTCAGAATGCACCTAATGGTCCTTTACATAACCTAGATAATTACAGCAGCATACACCTGTGGGGATAAATCCATCTATTCAGTGCAATAAAGCTTAACTTTACTAAAATCAAAATTTTTAACAACAAAAGTATAGTTCCTTACTTTGATGTGTAACAGGGCATCACGACTGTAGATAACATCAAATGTCTTCTCTGGATATGTTTTTTTAGTGCAATCAGCACATTCAAATTCAACCGGGTATTTGAGTCCAATGGCACGTTCAATAGCAAGAGAAATCATATTTATGGAGAGGTCAATGCCGACAACCTCAACATTAAATTTTTCAGCCATGTAGAAGTCACCTCCCCCAACACCACAACCAACATCCAGAACTTTCTGTCCAGGCTTTAGTCCTAGCTTTGCCACAAATTCCTTTGTAGTTTCTGTCCAAGCAATAAGCACACACATAGGTTAGACACATAAACAGCTATGATAAGTGATGCCAAAGGTAAACAAACAGCATCTTCAAGATCCTATTCCAAGATCCTAATACGGACAATAGGTTCTTCAGAAAATAACAATAACAATAATAATCTAAATTAATTAAATGTTTGGATTTTTCCCACCACCTATTTTGGAGGGAATTTTCCCACCCTAACAATTTCCACTAACTCGTACTAAATCTTTTTTAATTTAAATTTCAAATTTTACAAATTCTACTTGAACCTACTAAATCTTTTCTAATTTAAAATTAGCATTCTCCCACCTCTAATATTTAAAAGTATAAAAAATAAAAGTTAAATAATGTCAATAAAAAATAAGATGAATAAACCTAAAATAATTTATGTGCATAGAGCAAACAACAACAACAACAATAATAATAATATCCCCTGGTCAAATATTATATTAAGATGCTAATAAATTAAGATAATTACAACAATATTTAGTGTTGAGTCAGATACATATTCAGAATAAAAATGTTGAAAATATTGGATTTCATTCTTTTTTTCATTGGCCAATCTCTTTCTTGTGCACATGAATTCTCTTATGAATCCAAAACCAATCTACCATCATGTTCCTAAAGGCAAAAGAGGCATAAGCTCATAAGACCTTTTAATCATGGAACTAATAATAAATTAATAGCAAGTCAGCCAGTTATGTATTTCAGCTTCGAATCATCCTTATAATGATCTGATGTAAGTGCACATCAAACCATCCACCACATGGCCCAGGTAACATTAGGAACCTGGTAATGGAACAGTAGAGATTGAAGAAGAAACTTGTATATTGATGGAAATGGTCTAAGCCAGTGGAGATTAGATGCTGGTAAAAGGAAAATACAAAAAAAAAGAAAAAAGAATAAGTTCTAGTCCCAATTCCAATATTCAGCCTGACTCCCATTGTGTCCCCCTCTCTCTACAAAATTCCCTTTCTAACAGAATCCTGTTCAGTCCTCCCTTCCCTCTACATTATTTTTGCCAAATTGGGCCGGTACCTAACAAATGACAAGGGAAGATCATTCTTGCATACAATCAAGGAAGGTCATTCTTCACTTCAATTTTAAGAAACACAAAAGATCTTTGCGATAGCAAGACAAAGAGGGAGAAAGGAAAATTTCAAGGCTTACCAAGTCCTCCAGCGCTCACAAAGCCTTTGCCATACATATGTTCATATCGTAAAATACTTTTATGGCTATACTCAACTCTATCTAAAAACCTCTGGAACCTCCTATCATTTTGTGACCTAACTTTCTGCCATGTCCAGCAAATCTGTGCAACAGAGATATTATTGTACACGTATATTATCAGTCATTTGTATAAGCTGAAATCAGCAATGAAAAGAAAAAAATAAAAAAAAGACCCATTTTCATTACCTGGTTTTGATTCTTCTTATTTCGAACATAAGCTCCAATGCATTTACAGCCCACGAGAGAGAGTTCAAAGGAATTCCCAGTATTATCACTCAGACAACATTCTTTAAATAACTGCATAGGAAAAAGGGAGAGATGTATCAAAAGCAAGTTTGCAACTTTGATCCATGTCATGTATAGTCAAAAAGGCAAAACCATGAAACTGCAGTCTGCAGCATAAGGAGTTGGATACTTTTTGCTTGCAATAGAGAATTGCATCTACCAAGACAATTTTTTCATCCAGTTCGTTTAAAATTGCGAGCTTGCCCAAACATTATTTTTAATCCACTACAAAAAGGTCCAATTAATTAAGCTGAACTGAGACAACCCATATGCACAAATACTTCTACTGCAATGCGTACTCTACAAGTCACCCATATTGTCATAGATAATTTAATCTGAAAAGAATTTAACATGAGGGACAGACTATGGGAGAGGTTACTACATTTCAAAGAACAAACCTTTGTGTAAAATCTAGGCTCCCTATAGTGAGTCGGGTTGTATTTTCTCTTTGAATCTCCAGATTGGTGGAAACAAGATTCTCTGAAAAATATATACCCACCATCTTTTAACCATTTGATCATCCTTGTGGCTAAATTCTCAACCTGAAAAGGAATCAAGGGAAAAATAAAGCCTTAGGGTAATGCTGTGAAGCCACAGAGTGGATAAGTGATGCTTCTTAAAGTGTAACATTTATTTTTGAGCACGAATAGGCTCCATTGAAATTCTATGATAGCCAATAGATAGCACAAGCATTGTACAGCTTCACCAAAAGCCTTAACAAATAGAGTAGCAAGCAAGGAAGTAATAACATTACTATTTCTCCAAACAACTGACAAGAAACACTGATGAAACAAAGTTTCTGATAATATTACCCTAAAATTATCCTTCCTTAATTACTTCCAAAACCTTGAGTTCACAAATACCTCAAACCCACCAACAGATGACAGATAGAAAAAGTATCGTTTGTAGTTAATTACAAGAAGGCCAGAACTAGAACAGAGGAATAAAATAAACCATTAACATTGAATCTATCTTTAAAATATTTCACAACTCAAATTAACACTGAAAATTTACTTCATAGCTCATACATCCTGTTAACTTTCACTAAGCCTAAATTGAAAGCAAAATCACAGAAACTTTGTACTTCTCTACTCTAAATAAACAAAGCTGACCTCATTATCTGAAAGATACATAAGTAACCAATTTGAGAATATCATATCAACTGATCCTTCAGCAATATGCAAGTCTGGAGATGTGACATCAGCGCACATAAACTTGACATTCTTGTGGTGTCCATTAGTGCTTTCATTCTGCACACAATATTATGGGAGATAAGAAATTCAGTTTACTTCAGAATGGGTAGGAACAAAACTATTTGTCATACATCAAGTATCAACCATCAATTTTCAGAGTGGCAACAGACTATACTCACCTTCTTTATTGCACTCTCAATAAAGTCCACAGCAAGCAACTGACCAGCTTTCTCAGCCAATTCACCAGTAAATCTTCCAATACCAGCTCCAAGCTCTAAAACTGATTTTCCTTCATATTCTGGTAGGAGGGAGAGTACCTATGCAAATAAAGATAAATCAGTTGAAAAAGCACCGACTCTGACCACCAAAAATAAGGAAAAAAGAAAGAAAGGAAGAAAGAATAGGGGAAAACGAAGAAAGACAAAAAGAGGGAGCAAGAAAGGGGAGAAAGATTTGGATACCGAAAAAGGAATCAAGAAATTAGCAATCCTATTTTGCTGCTGGTACTCATCAATTAAGCACTAATTTTAATTCATATCAATTTGCTAATATCCTGAATAACTGACAAAATTTTACGTTGACAAACGTCACTACTTTTAATTCATAATTATAACCAAACTTGCAACTATGATTACATTAAAAAGAGAGAATTTACTGCAGTAGCTTATTGAAAGGACAGATCTAAAGCAATGATGTAGCAAATGGTTGGCCACTTTTCCTTAAAAGACAAAAAATAGGACTGCATAGCGCTTTGTAGAAATTGCCGACAAATTGGGGAAAAAACAGAGCACAGTAATACAATATCGTGTCAACAAAAAGTATATAAATCTATTTCTGGTTTAAACATGCTCCACTATATGTGAACCATTGCACTTGTTGGTAATAGTCAACAGATCTTCCTTAGCAAGTCTAATTCAAATCGAGTTGAGGCTAAACTCTAAACTCGACTATTTTTCATGTTTTGCATAGTGGTTGCTGGTTAGAATGAGAATGTGGGACTAAGAGATCAGTGTTAGAACTGTCAACTTTATAAAGAGATCAGTATTTTCATGCAATTGCCACTCAATATTGAGAGGAAAAAAAGAAGAAAAGAAGTAGAGAAGCTGACAGTGACTAAGAATTGGACGTAATTAACTGCTAAGAGACATAAAAATAATAACGCTGAAATTTCATCAAAGATCCGAGGCTTTGTCAAGCGCAGACTGTGATCTTTATGTTAAATTAACACGAGAGAGAATTCATTTGAGTTGAAAGTCCGTAAATCCAGCTCGATTAAAAAAGGTAAACGGTTACTTCACCATTTTCCTCTAATTATACCTCGGGTCTCTCCTCCTTGTCGAGATCGGAAGCTTTGGAATCGAGCATCATAGCCTCCACGGACAGATCGACCGTATGCTCGATCCAGTAGGTTTTCTGAACCTCGCGCTCATCCAGACCTGCAATTGCATTGTAAGTCTTCTTAATTTCATATTCATTCACAATCATGTATGGACAGCACAAGATAAGTAGAACGAATGAGAATGAGAATAAGAAGATGAGATTGAGTGACCTGAAGCCATGGCAGAAATCCGTGGAAGAAGGGAATGGCGAATGCGGAAGGAAGGAAGGACGGGAATTGAACACAAATCAACTAACTGCCTTCGATGGCAAGGCGAGATCTAGTGAAGCTCCTGGATCTTCTGTTGTCGCTTCTCCCTCTCTGCTGCATTTACTAACTCTTCTCCTCCTCCTTTCTATCTCCTCCTCCCATCCACTCCTCCACTTATATATAAATCCCTTCCCTCCCTTTCCCCGATTCTCCACCTTTTTCTTTTCATTTTCTTTAAAAAAAAAAAACAAAATTTACTCTAGCCCTTTTATTTCATTTCTTTCTCTTTTAAAAAATCGAATCCTCTCAATTGAAGAGGCAGAACCCCCTTACATGACCTATAAAGTTAAAAATTCTTGTTAGTGAAAAATTCAATTGTATGTCGTCTATCTATCCATATATTTACCTATCTATATAATATATCATATCACTGAAGGTCTTTTCTATCAATATATTTGTAACATGTGATTTTCTCAATTACGTTATCATTTATTTTTTCAGTTTGTAATTTTTAATCATGAATCTTTTATGAATGATCAAAAATGACTAAGATGAAAACATAAAAGTTATGTGACTGTTTAAGTTATAATGTGACATTTTTATAACTTCTAATATTGACCGTTCCTGAAATATCTAATGTCCAATATTAAATTATCTCACTCTCATATATACTTATTCATGCTACACATACTTTAAATATCATACACCATATATACACCCCCGTATTAAATACGTTTGGACTCACTACAAATACACGGACCCCACTCTACACTTAAACGCGCGTGCACGCGATTCGCGATTTGCATACACAAGTCCGTAATATTTGTGCAAAGACATTAATAATGTTTGTGCACTCGATCATATAAAGTTTGTACACTCCAATCTAATATCACATTCTACAAAAATATTTAACTATAAATTAAGTAATATACATATATGTAAAGTTTATGCATTAGAATGTATAAAAGTATGTGTACACATGTATGTGAACTAATTGTCACAAAATTTGTTCATTAAAAATGTATAAAGATTGTGAACTTATTCATGTTTGAGTAAAATCACAGTGTTGTACACAAGTACGTAATGTTTGTGCACTCAGTCATATAAAGTTTGTGTACACATATATAAAGTTTGCGCAATCCAATCAGATATCATATTCTACAAAAAATACTTAACTATACATTAAGTAATATGCATAAATGTATAAAAGTGTGTGTACACATGTATGTGAACTAATTGTTATAAAGTTTGTCCATTAAAAATGTATAAAGATTGTGAACTTATTTATGTTTGTGTAAAATCGCAGTGTTGTACACAAGTACGTAATGTTTGTGCACTCAGTCATATAAAGTTTGTGCACACAGTCATACAAAGTTTGCGCACTACAATCAGATATCTGCAATATTACTTAACTATACATTAAGTAATATGCATATATATAAGGTTTATGCATTAGCATGTATAAAAGTGTGTGTACGCATATATGTGAACTAATTGTTATAAAGTTTGTCTACTAAAAATGTATAAAGATTATGAACTTATTTATGTTTGAGTAAAATCACTATGTTGTACACAAGTATATAATGTTTGTGCACATAGTCATATAAAGTTTGTGCACTCTAATCAGATATCATATTTTGTAACATACACCCTTGTTAAGTAAGTAAATAATCATTGTTAAAGGTAGATCTCATCCATTTTAAAAGAAAACTAACATTTTATCATCTTAATTCCATTTTAATCAACTTTCACATGATAAGAGGATGAAAATGAGGAGGATGAGAAGGATGATGATGATGAGAGGATATGAGGATGAGAGAATGATGAGGATGACGATAATGAGAAGATGACGAGGATAAAGATAACAAAACAAGAATTAGAGGATAAAGAGGATGACGATGAGTGAAAACGATGACGATAATGAGTTCGGGATTGGGGCATGTTGTTTATAATTTTAGAAATTGTATGTTATACATATAATGATCATTAATTGAGTATAATTGGATGATGTGTGTACAGGTGTATGTAATTTAGGTGTACACAGAATATTTTTGATAAACATTTCTCTCACTAGAGTCATTCACAGACACACTTACTCTCATATATAAACACACACACATTTTGACTAAATGAGAGTTTTTACATTCAACGCATTTGTCACATGTCATTTTTTCAATGAACTCATCATTTATTCTTTCAATTTTTATTTTCTAATTATTAAATTTCTATATATATATATATATATATATTACAAAACTAACCTAAAATAAATTTCAACCCACATGTCAATACCATGATAATTCCACAATAAAAACTAGCAATTACCAAAAGTTATAAATTCTTATATATTTTATAATTTATTTTTTAAAATTATCATAACTCCAAAAAGAAAAAAAATTAAGTGATATTACTTTCATTGAAACAAATATTAGAGTAGTGTATTATTATAACACTACTTATGATAATTGTTGAGGACCAAATTATATTAACACCACTAAGTTATAATGTGAATTTTTTTTAAAAATAATAGGTATTAAAAAATGAGTTTAATCATAATCCACTGATAATGTAAAGCTTGTTTACAATGTCATCAAATCAATTTTTGTCACATAAGTAAAAATAGTTAACTATCTTTCCCTCTGACTACTTAAAAAGTCATGCATTAAGAATAATTTGATTGAATGACAATATAAAGTGATGAAAGAGTTATATAATATAATACAATATTTAATACAATGTCGCCATTAAAAAACATTTTATATGATGTCATATCAAACACTATATAACATTAAAATTTTATCAAACCTTATACTATCAAGTCCTATATTATCAGGCATTATCCTATTAAGCCTACAAAATGGTCATGATACAGATGCATTAAAACTCAAAATGTGGAACTTTGTCACCTAAAAAGTTTTATCCAATTCGAATGGACCATAAACTTAATTTTTTTTTCTATCATTTAATAAATAAAATATTTATTGATTTTTTTGCTTGCAATTTATTTATAAAATAAATTTTATTATTTTAATATTAAAATTATTCATTCTTTTCCTGTGCATTGCATGGATAGAAAAACACTAGTTATTTAATTATGTTTTGTCATTTGTGATATTTTGAAGAGAAAGGATGTAACACTTGATTACTTATGTGATAATGAAGAATTAATTTTTTGGGTGCATCAAAATGTTTATTACTAGTAGCAGTAACTAAATTAACATGAAATAATAAATTGTTGAAATGTTTTTTCATTTTTATAGTTGAGATTTGAACCCTCAACTATATTTTTAAGAGATAATGTGAGTTATCACCATGATACATATTGTGGTTAATAATAAAGATCTGATGACAGTGTAAATAATGAAATTGCATATTAACTAATTATTTTTTGCTTTAATAGATGCAAAGTTGCAAAAAGGGCCGAAAAGGATAGAAATGAATCAATTGATTACGATTCTTTGAGAGGGAAGTGAATCTATTTGGGGATCCAATACGTCAATGGCTCGTCGCCACGTGCTTCCCCAGGCCCCATCGCACTTTTGTCACTAGCAATTATTTATTATCTGGCGGCGAGTGGCGACGATACACTTCCGCCACAAGTCGGCAGATAGTATTTTGATGTCTTCCTTTTTTTTTTTGCTGATATATTATATTACTACTATTTTGATGTCTGTATCATAAGTTTTCACGTTACACCGCTGCTATGCCTCACGTGAACTGCACCCTCCTCACCTACCTTTGTCCTCTAACAACTTCAATAATTTGGGAGGTTGTAACGTAGAAGTTTATTATTCTTTTAGCAAGAGAAAATTTGTGTACTACAATCTATCGGGAAGCATATAATATCTACAAAATTGTAACGATATTACGCGGGTTTAATTAAATATTAGCACATAAATAAAATAATAAAAACAATTATCTTTTTTATTTATTATTTTAAAAATTATACATATAAAATAATTTAATTAAACGATCATTGTCCTAATATTTTTGTCTTCTTTAATTGTTTAGAATTACATAATTATTTTTTGTGACAAAACAACTCATCTTTGGACGACAATGATTTCTTTACCTTCGTACAAATAGAATGATTTCTATACATGGAGTTGGTGGTAAGAAGAAGAGAGTATTGCTATATGGTGGCGTGTGTTTCGTAGAATCCTCTCACATTTTCAAGAATGTGGTTATAAGAATGCAATATTTTTATATTTGGTTCAAGGTTTAAAAAAACATTGTCAGATAACTTGTATTCCCCGGAATAAAAATGGATCTCTCCATGAGATTGGAATGTTTTGACACATGAAAAAGCTAAAATTTTCCCTGACCTTGTACTCTAGCTTAACACCAACAGTCGGTCAACCACCATTGGCCAGCAACGAACCACCGGTAGCTAGTGATAGACCATCTCCAGTTGACGGCTGACCACCCTTAATCGGTGACTGACCACCGCCGGCAGACAACAGACCACCGTCGGCCAACGACGAACCACTGTCTGATCGGCGACGAACCACCATTCGACTAGCAATAAATCATCGTCCAACCAGCGACAGACCACCATCCGATTGGCGACGGATCACTGCCTGAACAGGTGATGTGAAACACCCTAGCTAACTGCATACGGTTAAGTCGTACGCAAGCTCACTAGGTTGTTTACTACCTGGTGGGAATACCTTAGTCCATCATTATCTTTCGTAAGATTTTGCTTATGAAAATAGGGATCGAATTTTTTTTAACTTTTCATTTGCATTAAATAATTACTAAAATAGAGTCATGCGTCGGAAAGAACAAGTATAACAAACGATAAAGCCTTTGGGCTTAGCAGATAACAGTTGCATACTAATAAAGCATGAACTATACATTCAGTTGGTCCATCATACAAAGTCACATAGTTATAATTACAATAAGTAATGTACAAATAACATATACATAATCCAGAAGTACCATATACATAATCCAAATACATAGTATCAAAATGCAAGGGCTACTGGGACACTACTCAGCATGCCCTTGATCAAAAAATCCCTGCATCCAACTATCCCTGTCCATATCCTGTCACGACCGCTCACGGCTCCTCGGGCGGTTCGTCAGCATCCTCGAAATACAAGTCATCATAGGTCCCTGAAGTCATAAGGCAGTGGGAGTGAGAACGGTAGGTTCTCAGTGGAAATAACTTTAGTTCCTGTATCTCGTGTTATATTAGGTCGGACTTCAGGCCGCTCAGAGATTTCTAAGTGTGCATACGTACTAAACATCCTACTGATTATTATCTGGCCTAAGGTTCTGAACGGCTTTATCTACGTTACTAAGTGATAGGGGAACTACTCTGGCTTACTACGTTCTCGTGCTTATTAACATTACGTGTACATACATAGCCGTCTCGAGCGTTCTCTTGACGGTAATTACATATCAGCAGTTACATACATTACAGATATTCATGCATAACAGATTGACATGGGTTTTGGAATATCTGTTATCCCCACCATAGCAGTGCCCTCTTCCGACAGTACTATGACGGGATAACCTCACACCATTTCGACCTTCCTGCGGTGGGCTTCCACCTGCCGCGTGCCCTCTCTCGACCCCTCGGCAGTGGGAGGATATTGTACCCCCACCTAGCATTGCCCTCTTTCGACCGTGCTAGGCGTGATAACCGCACACCTTGCAGGGATGCCATATTGACACTACCTGCGGCGGGTTTCCATCTTCAGTATGTCCCTCTGACCTACTGAAATGGGATCGTTATTTGGCTCTCGTGATCACGGCCTTTTTCAGAATTTTTCATTCAGCATTTTCAGCAGCATTTCAGCATTTCTTTCCTTTCCGTACCTGCAACATGTCATGACTTGTTCCCTATGGTTCAATTCGTAATCTTTACTTATTGCAGAATTACTTCTAGTTCTCTTAAAATTGTCTTATCATGATGCATGAAATGCTAACAGATTATTTCATATACTGCACATACTACATTTACATCAATTACCATTCACAGTCACATCATTGATCGTTAGACTATGTGCCTCAAAACAGTATCCATAACCGTTTCTGGTCTCAGACCCCTTAGCGGTACCCTAAGTCCGCTCAGTGGTTTGAGCCAGATCGCTCAGTGGTTTGAGTCATAGCGCTCAGCGGTGACTTGGGACCGCTCAGCGATACACGCCGCTTAGCGGTACCAAGAGCCGCTTAGCGGTTACTAGCGAATCTGAAATTGTTTTCTTTGTTTTCTTTCCTTTCTCTTTCCCTTTTCTTATGGTTACTCCATGAGGTTTTCACACATATTCTAACCATCAAAATCCTATCTAGTCCAGGTCACAGGACCCTTCAGAATCATCTCCCTATCCTAGCATAGGTTTCTAACATACATACAAACATAAAGACATGCACAGACACACACACACACACAAACACATAGCCAAGCATTAACCACCAAAGAGGTGAGCAAACTCAAGTTACTCACTTAGTGGAGGGCTGTTCGGTGATGATGGAAGGAGTAGGAGAGTCGTTCTCCGTGCATAGGGCGCGATCCAAGCTTCCCGGTGAAGTTTCTGCAGCGTTCACGGAGCACACGGACAGAGTTTCCCCTATGATAGGAATTTTTCCAATTTTTTTTCTGCATAGGGGCTGTCTATTTATAGGCAAAATTCTACCTCCCATAATTACGTTTTTGCCCCTAAGCATAATTACCAAAATGCCCTTTTTAATTTCTTTAAAAATTAATTAATTTGGATGATAATCCAAATGTCACATCATGAATAGTAATTAGGATTTTTAATTATTTTCCTTGAAATCAGAATTCTCACGTGGGCTGCCCAAAATTCCACTTTCTCCCGGTTCTGTTTCGCTCGTGTTTTATCACTCGCAATGTCGGTGCGTCGCTTACGGTCGTCCGAAAAATATTTCGCTTGTACCGTCGCGATCCTCTAATTTCCCTCTACCTAGGAATATTATGGTGTTGGTGAATTTTCCTCCGGAGAGTATTTTTCATAGATACCTTCGACCCGTTTCTACGCTCTTGTGTCTGCCGACCACCGTTCGGCTCGCGGTTTCGTTCTTTCCCAACCTTTCCGATGGGGTCGTGGGAATATTCTAAGGTGTCTGAGACGTTTCTCTGGTACCGGTGGAGTTTTCAGAGACTTCGGGCTCTCTGCTCAATTTTACAACCTCACAGAGCTGTTTTAGTGTCTGCCGAATCGTCCGAAACTCAACAGAACTCCGTGTAACAGCCAGTTAAACCTCATCATCCCATTCTAAGGGTCAGTAGGAATCATTTGAGTGTCATCGAAATTTATCACAACTCAACAGAATAATTCCTACAGACTTCCACACACTTACTCATACCAAGGTTCTGCAAGCAATCATTCGGGAAATTTCTACTAAGAAAAGAGTGGGTTGTTACATGATGGACCACTGCCGACGGGTGGGGATGGACCATCGTCGAACTACCACCAAACAACAATGGATCACCTTCAGACGGCGACCTAACACTGGCGGACGATGTTGAACAACTGTGGGACAGCAACATAACACCTTTGGAAGGCGCCCAACCATTGTTGAAAGGCGTCGGACTACCGTCAAAAGACGTCAGAACACCGTCTACATACATCGTTTTATCATAGGTATTTTTGTAAAAATATATTATAATATCGAGAATATTGCTAAAAGTTCAATTTGCAATTAAACACTTTCAAAACATAATTCAATCGTCCTAAATGTCATTAAAAAGTATTTTACAATTATTTAAATTTCTAACTTGTAAAACTGAATATGAATGTCAAAATTTGACTGGGGAGACAAGGAATGAAACAAACATTTGAGATAGGGATCAAGACAGAAGGTTTTGATCCTGCTTCGTGTTATAGATACTCCCTCCCGAGTAAAGTTAAAGCATTTTCTTTTTTGAGGATCAGTACTAAAAAAATTGTTTTTATAATTTAAATTTATAATTTTATGTCATCAGATAATATAAAATGTCATATTTAATCTAAGATAGATTTATATAAGTAAAATTGAAAACAATTTTTTTAATTCAATTTAAAACCTTTAAAAAATTATAAAAGAAATATATAAAATAATTTATAATTTTTTCATATGACTTACATCCATGTTAAAAAAGGAATAAGCTGAAAGTACACTCATTTTTTTTCTCTTTTATTTTAGATAAAAACATTTAAAAAAGTAATAGTAATTAGAAAAATAAAAGAGAGGATGATGAAATTAGGCTATTAACTCAACTAAATTCTTGTTTTTCTTTTAGTTTAGATCTACAAAAATTTGTAGGGACACCAAATAAGAAAAAATATATCTTTTACAAGAAAAAATTTCAGGAGTGGCAATGGGGCCTCAGTCATGGGAGGAGCCACTCCTGCTCCCTCCGTTTATAGTTATTAAATATCATTAAGAGGATGAAAGATAATAGAGATATAAATGAAAAAAAATATTTAATACTTCAAAAAAAATTTAGATAAAAAATAACAACAAAAATTGGACGAAAATAATAATAAATTACATTAAATGCAAGTTTGGTGAATGTGCATTTTATTGGGACGTAGTATGTGGGTAGGGGTGGGCATAGGCCAGACCATTTTCAAAGCCTGTTTCAGTAAACAGGTCAGACCCAGGCTATTACGCCTGTTTACTCACAAATGTTCATTTGTATTTACTAAAAAAATAAACTTATTTTATCTTCAGTGAGACTCGAATCCAAGACCTCTGCCATTCACAATGGTGTCTTATCTACTATACTAACATTACTTTTTACAACATTTTATGTAATCATATTTATTAATATAACTTTATTATTTAATTTTTCTTTTTAAAGAAATCATAATCTAAAGAGTCCCTAGGACTCTCCCACACTCACACTCTGAATAATGTGAGAGAGCTTTGCTAGCAAGCTTTTTGTTTTTTGTGGGAGAGTCCTATGGACTCTTTAGATTAGAATTTCTTTAAAAAGAAAAATTAAATAATAAAATTATATTAATAAATATGATTACATAAAATGTTACAAAAAGTAATGCTAGTCTAGTGGATAAGGCATTACTATGAGTGGCAGAGGTCTTGGGTTTGAATCTTAGTAAACACAAATGAACATTTGTGTGTAGACAAGCCGGCCTGACAGACTCCAGGCTAGGCTAAAAAATTAGCCTATAACAGTTAACAGGTCAGACTCAGGCCAAAGATTAATAAAACAGGCCCGACCTGTTAAGAGCTCGGCCTGACCTATTCCCGCCCCTATACGTGGGCATTGCAATTGCCAATTTGCGAGTAGGATGACTAAAAACTAATAATGCACCTTAATCATGCGGCACTTAAGCTAAAGGTGTATGTATGAAATTTAAAATTAAGAAAAATTTAAAAATTATTTGATTAAATTATTTTTATTTAAATTCTCCATAATAAAAAAGAGATAAAAAAGAATATTAAAACTTCAATAAATTAAAAATATACTTAAAAACTTAACAATAAATTTTAGTTGTAAATATAAAAATGACATAGTTTAAAATAAAAAGAATTTGATTAAAGCGACGTAGTTTGAAACGGAGGAAGTATACTTTTGAGAATTGGACGGATGAAATGAATATAACACGTGTTATTTCACTTTTATTCATCATGTTTGTTGGTACTTTAAGAGGACTGGGTTTATTTTCCCCTTCGTTAAAGCTTTAATTTGCACCCAAGTGAAAATCATCATGTTGGTTGGTTATTCAAGAAGATTCCGTCCATTTTTTCCCTTCATTAAAGCTTTAGTGTGCACCCAAAGTTTTACTTGTTACAACATGAACTAGAGATCAAAGAATTAAGGGATAAAAAGAATAAAAAAATTAAGGGTTAATTATGTTTTTAGTCCCTGTAGAATTTTAAAGTTTAGTTTTAGTCCCTGTATGAAAGTTTTAGTCCCTGCGAAAATTGAAAGTTTGGTTTTAGTCCTTAGGGTTGGATGGGAGTTGACTGTGCTGACGTGGACGCCTCATGAGCTGACACGGCGCTGACGCGGCGCGCCACGTGGGATGTCACGTGGCATAACCTCCCAAACCCAACCCATGACCCATGACCCACCTGGCCCGACCCGTTTTTAAATTAAAATTAAAAAATAAAAAATAAAATTGCATTTCCCCCCAGCCCTCATTTACCCATCTGTGCCCCCAACCCACCCTTTACCCAACCACCTCCTCCTCTCATCTCTGTCCAGCCTCCACCCCACCCCCTCCGCCACTGCCGCTCCTCTTCACTGCCTAGCCGTCGAGCCCTATCCCAACCCACCCTTCTCTCTCGACTCCCGCAAGCCCGCGGTGCCCCTGTGCCCTCGCCCTCGCCATTGAGCCCCACTCCCGCGTCGTCGCCGCTGTGCCCTTGCCCTCGCCCTCGAGCCCCACTCCCTTGCCCTTGCCGTTGTACCCTCGCCCACACGTCCCACTCTCGCCGTTGTGCCCTCGCCCTCGCCGCCCCACTCCAGATTTGTTGACTGAAACCGTGACCCTCCTCTTAGATCTGACTTTGATTTCTCTATTTCTTTTGTCTTTTCTTTTTTCAGATCTATTTGGTATGAGATCTGTGTTGGTTATTTGTTGGTTGTGATGGTGATGGAGTTGTGGTTGTGGATGGTGTGAGGTTGACGAATTTTGGGTGTTATTCTTGGGTTTAGGAGGTGGTTTAGGTGGTGGTGAGGTTGATATGTTGGTGGAAAAGGAGCGGCGGGCAAAGAGGTGGGTTTGGGATGCTGGACGGCTGGACGGTGGAGAGGTGGTTGATATGTTGGTGGATGGTGGGTTTGGGATGCTGGACGATGGGTTTGGGATGCTGGACGGCGGGGGTGGACAGCGGCGACGGAAGGGGTGGGGTGGGTGGGGCTCGAGAGAGGTGAGAGGAGGCTAGGAGCTGTTTGGCAATTTTATTTTTTAATTTTAATTTAAAAACGGGTCAGGCCAGGTGGGTCACGGGTCAAGGGTTGAGCTTTGGGGATTATGCTCCCATCCAGCTCCAGGGACTAAAACCAAACTTTAAATTTTCGCAGGGACTAAAACTTTTATACAAGGACCACAACCAAACTTTTAAATTTTACAAGGACTAAAAACATAATTAACTCAAAAATAAATTAAAGGACCAAATAAAAGCAAAAATATTTTAAGAGATGTAAAGATATATTATACAAAAGTTAAGGAACCAAAAACAACATAGTATTAGTTAGTGTAACATAGTAAAAAAAATAAATTAAGGGACTAAAAGTATATCTTGTAAAGAAAAAAAATATATTAATAATAATGAAACTAAGCTCGTGACAGGCACCCCGTCAAGCCTCAACCACTTTTTTTTTCTATTTAATTAATTAGTTTAAGTGTTTTTTAATCCTTATAGTTTAAGCTGCAATTTTTAGGCTTAAAAAGCACAAAAGAGCCTATATACTGATTTGAGAAATTACAATGTAAAGACCATCAAAGATACGAAAGTCAGACAACAGTGTATGCAACTTAAACGCTCATCTCGAGTTAAACGAAATATGTGTGAGAGTGTGCCTACCTTAAAAAAGAAATGATGAATATCTACAAATTCACTTCTTATTTCCGCCATGTAAGTTTTCCTATGATACAATTTGCCCTAAAGCTAATTAAAGTGTCCCCCACCTAAATGAAAGGAAAACCTGACACCCTCTAAGTTATGTTGCACACGAAATCGACACCAGCCATAAACAAGTTTATACCTTCTGAAGGCTAGTAGTGCCGTGATTTAATTGGGTGGCGGCACTCCAATCTCGTTAGGGTGATTTGGCTGTGCCACCTCTCCAGCAGCTACAACAGCACCTTGCCTTCGTTGCCTCTCCCGGAGATATAGCACAGTCAGGAGGCATGCAAAGAGGGCGAGAATTGTGGCATTTCCTTCCTCCAAAAGCACATTCTCCACCCACGCTTCTATCTTGGGATAGACTTCTGGCAAAGAATCAATCACATGGACCTAGTAAAAACAATAAGCACACTGCAGTTAGGATCTTGAATGGTGGGAATTTGCAATGTTATTGGAAAAAAAGTAAAACACGGCTACAGATCACTGAAAGTATTGCAAGATAACGAGAACATATATAACACATAGTTACAAGTCGCTAGCTAAGGGCATGACAGGTTAAAAACATAAATTTGGTAAACATTTCATTCTCTTACATCCTTGAAAATTTCCAACAAGCTAAGCACTCCTACACTATATATAATGACTGTGTTGTGATGCTGAACCTTTGCATAAAAATAATGCAATGCTACATATTCAATCAAGTTTAAGAGCAAAATGAGTGAGTATCTGCAACCACAATATTGACATATTTCTACCCCACATAGGGGGAAATGGAGTGACATACATATCCAGCAAGCTGCTGGGTTGGCCAATTATTAAGATCTTTGAGTAATTGAGAGCTAACAGATTATCATAATGTTTGTCCTAATTGAACAGACTACAATGGTCAACTCCTATACCATGAAAAGAAAACTATTAACAGATCCAAACTTCGTCAAACTCTACTTATTGCCGGCAACTGTGCTGTTGCGTTGCAGCAGGTAAACGAAATAAACTCACCGTGAAACTGTCAGCATAGTTCTTACGAACCCACAAGCTTGTAAGTGCTAGTGTGACAGGCAGCTTTGCTGCAGGATCATGCTCTAGAGCTTCATCATAGTAACGCTTGGCTAGATGAAGGTCAAATGGAAGTCCTTGGCCATGCTCATGCATGTACCCAAGATTGAACATAGCTTGTGCATTAGATTGGGATTTGGCATGCATGTATGCCTCAGCAGCTCGCTCATAATCCCTGGCAGTACCCTGAGTGACCGAAAGATAAAAAGAAACATAAGTGAAAGAAGAGAAAGAGCACCATGGCTAAAATGGAATGTTCAGTGCATGGTACACAGATGTCTAATTCATCCTAAAACCACATACCCGACCATAGTAATACGCATCTCCAATGAGTAAAGCAGCATGTTCGTTACCCTGCTCAGAAGCTTGCCACCACAGAGAATGTGCACGCTGATGCCTTTCTGCATCAGTGCAAAATCCAGATTCACCCATGCACATGCCTCGTTCCCCATATTTGTCAAGAATCCATGCGGCATTACTTTGTGCCACCTCATAGCCCATTTCAGCCATTCTTGAATACAACAGGAATGCTTTGCCCACATCACCTTTTAAGTATGATTCTAGTGCCCATCTAGACAATGAACTCCATGGACCCCGCTCTGCAACTAGTTTGTACAAAGCAGTAGCCTAAAGACCACAAACAGTTCAAACTCATAGCAGGTAAATTCATTGGATGACAAATATAACAACTCCTACGACAACTCATAAATTTCATCCTTGGCTCATATTCACGAATCTAGTTTTTACTAATAACTATAGAACCAGCACTGTAACGAAATATGCATATAATCTCATGTGATCATTACAAACATTATACATTTAGAACCATTATCTTTACTAGTACTACTACTAATAAAGGCTTTGGGAATTTTTAGCTGCTTTTTGGTCACATTATCAATTTCCCAATAATACCCTTCATGTAACTTCCTATTATTTACATTTACATTTACATTTACATTTTTCTATTTTGTCATTTCATCTCATGTTTTTGTTAGTTTACTTCTCAAAAAAATGGGTTTACATAAAAGTAATTTTCAAGAGTAGTTTTTTATTAGTTTTTGGGTTCGGGTACCATCTCCTCTAGTGGTTTATAATACAGTTCTCACAAACACTACCAATAGATAATTCTCCATTAAAGATATCTCATTACTTCTAAAACGTGGTATATTAAAATTAACATCAGAGAATCATAGTATAGCAACAACAGGCTCTTACCTCAGGCTCTTAAATACATTAATGAAAGAATTTCGTTTTAGGAAGTGACCGGCAAATACCAAGTAGAACTTGCATGGAACAAAGAAGATAAAATAAACAATCAACTTACCAGAGGAATATTCTTCTTGAACCCAACACCGATATGAAAAATCTTTGCAAGCTGGTAGAATGCCTTTGGTTGACCATGGTTAGCAGCCACAATAAAGAACTTGCACGCCAATTTCACGTCTTTTTTCACTCCAATCCCCTTGAGATACATGACACCCAGGTTATAGTGCCCACCAACCTCCTCATTATCGGCAGCCTTTTCAAAATACTCTTTTGCCTAATATTTGCACAGGATACCATAAATTAACCATAGATATGATGATATATATACATACAGGTGAACCCAATGACAATGTTGCTACAGCAAGCTGAATTGGGTACAAAAACACGTGTTATCCCTCGATTTGTGATAATCTACTACACAAGTGCACAACCTGAATTCATGTGCTGGTCATATTCAAACAAAGCCAAGCAAAGTTACTGATATGGGCGAGCATTTCTGTACAACTATAGATTAAGTATATGAGCGAGAGAAAGAGAAAGAAGTAACTTCAGCGACCGGAAATGGACAACTACGAGTATTGGGTTCTAACAGACAAGTAAAGCAAAGCAAGATGAAAGAACATGTAACCGACTACAGTGCAACTATACAGAAAGAGCAAGAGCAAATAAAACCTTACTTTTGTGTAATTCTTCTTGTCCACGCCATAACCTTTAACATACAAATATCCCATCCCATTATAAGCAGAATATAGCTGCTGTTTTGAAGCGAGCGTGAGCCATTCGAGGGCCTTGGTGTAGTTCCTCTCAACACCCGCTCCCCTAGCATATATCTCACCAAGAAGTTCCATTGACCGGGGTTCTCCCTTCTCGACAGCCTTCAAGAACCAGGAGAGTGCCTTGGAATGATCGCGCCTCAATCCTCGGAGGCCAAAGTAGTAAAAGAGGCCAACCTTGTACATGGCTCCGGCATTGCCCTTCTGTGCTTGGTACTCCAGAATCTGGAAGTCCTCATCCTCCTCCCCTTTAGATTTTCTGAGAGCCTCCTTATTCTCTTCGGCTCCGTTGTGGAGCCTAACGGGTTCGATGACAGGGGAGTCCTTGGAAATCAAGAAACTATTTACTGCTACTTCTGCTAGCTCAGCATAAAGCTTCACAGCTTTGTCAAACATCTGCCACCCCAAAATGCATCAACTCACAAAGTGAACATTCGCAGATGCAGATCTAAATCTATTCTATTATATACCATTTGCACATCACGCAAGAACGACCTTCAGCCAAAAAATAAAAGAAAAAGAAACGTGAGAAAAGGAAAGTGGGGTGTGTAGGTCTCACTCACATCTTGGCGATTGTAGGTGTAAGCCAAAGCCATCTTGGACTGCATGTTGCCACCCTCAGCGGCGAAGTGATGGTAGAGGAATGCCTTCGATTTGCTTCTCTCCCTAAGAAGCCCCATTCCGGACAAAAACCCTAGCATCGACTGCGCCCCTGGGTACCCCGATTCGGCAGCCGCCTCGATCTCACCGGCGGCCTCCTCCATCAGCCTGACGTCGCCGGAGCTGGCGGCGGACATCATCTTGGAGATGGCGGAGTAGTAGAGGGCGTAGGAGTGGGAGGGGGAATGGACGGGGGAGGCGGAATCTGGCTCGAAGATGGGGCGCCATGAATCGGGATCGAGCTCCTCCTCGGTCTTGTGGGCGTCGGAGTCACCGAAGTCGTCCCAGTCGGCGGGGGAGTCCGGATCGGCGGAGGAGTCGTCGGAGGGGACCTCCTTGAAGTCTTCCTGAGAGAGCACCAGCACGAAAGGCCGGGCGGTGAGGGAGAGAGGGAAGAGAGATAAGACGAGGAGAGAGAGACAGAACTTGGCGGTCGGTGATCGCCGACGCATCGTTGACGACGACTATGAACGGAGAGAATTCGGTGATACTATTCTATGTATGTCGTTTACGGCAAGACGTGGGGGCAGGGGTATTACTGGAATGTTCTTCTTAAATATATATATTTTGGCATGCCACGCATTTGGTGCTCGTGTGACCAGTAAGAATGCGCCAACTCAGTATGCTGGCATCACAATACCTTCTTCTTTTTTGGGTCTTGGTTCAATGTTTTCTTATAAACTAAACCTACTATCATGCTGACCCAAAACTCACTTGGCACAATTAGTCGGGCAAGCCTGATTACTTTTGGACTAAATTCATTCTTTTTGGGCTGAAATTAGGGTTGGCTAATTACTTTTGGGTCGAAATCGAACCCACTCAACTGTATAGTATTGCTATTGCTACTGCTATTTAGTATGGAATTGAATGATATTGTTGAATCTATTTTTGATTAGACACCCACAAAAAATGAGGTCCGTGATGAAGAGAAAAAATAAGTCAAGTGCAGAAGTTGCAGTTCTGCTATATGTACACCCATATCCTATGCACCATACATACACTTGAATAATAATACTGTGGGCCCCAAAATAACTGCTTCATCCACTTTCTCTCCCAGCCTCACCAAAACGCACACGAAGCCACGCTTCCCACTTGCAATACATTTCGTTTGCACTTCCTTTGGTTTCCACGAGTTTAGTGCGAGAATATTAATAAGCAAAACATATAATTTTGACAAGTCTTTCCTTATAAAAAAAGATCGACTCTCCAACAATTTTCACGGGACTACACTCTACACAAATAAATACTTAAGGATAATTAAGAAACCATAGATTTGAAGCAATATATTCTTCATGGCATTCCAAACTCATTATGAGACCCTTGTTGTACTAATATCTATATTTGCAATAAATATATGAATATTAATGTTTGTTTGGGCCACATATTCTAATTATAGATATTTTGTAAATTACTCTCTATTATATTAGTATACACAAAGTTTGTGTTATAGTATCCCTAATGTTTGTGTTATAAGAGGTATAAAGTTTGAGTAGTTAATATGCTAAGATGCACATCCTCTTCCTCAACAAAGATAGAATGTGTTGTCTGTGGATAATGTTTGCACATAAGCCTATTTAATGCTTGCACTTATGCCCATTTAAAGTTTGCACACTTTTACAATACATCAGATTCTGCATTTTTATGCATTTGTGACNCAACAATTGAACCATGTATTGCATCCTATCTGTTTGTATAAATGAATGCCTCATCTCATTTGGTTGAATCCAAGGTATTGCAGGTATTGCTGCTGGACGAGCCCACCAGTGCGTTAGATCCAATATCCACAGAGAACATCGAGGATGCCCTGCTGAAGCTGAACAAGAATGGGGGCATGACGGTCATCATGGTCTCTCACAGCATCAAACAGATCCAGAGGATTGCTGACGTTGTCTGCCTCCTCGTTGACGGTGAAATTGTTCAAGTCCTCAAGCCTCATCAACTCTCCCAAGCCCAGCATCCCATGGCTCAGAGGTTTCTTCAACTCAGTACTTGATTGTTATTATCTATCTTTTGTCCTGCTTCATCAGAGCTGACCTTGATAAATACCATAGTTGAGTCAGTCAACTTCAATTATTAGTCACTTGTAGAGACGTGATCATATATCGGAGGATGTCGTCAACGTGCCTTGAAAGTATTAGTCTATTGGAAGGATAATCATTCTCATATGCCCCTACACCACTGCCCATTAATCCACAATAATATGAATGGGTAAACATTATTATGATATCTATTTTCTTTCTATTTATTTGGAGGACTTTAGGTAGTAGTTCAATGCTAAATATCAGAAATGATTTTTCTACAAAATGTTTTAAACTAATGACAAGATGAAACTAAACGAGAGAGAAATCTTATGAATTCCATGAAAGAAAGGTGAGCGTGATCGTTGTGAGTCATACGAGACAAGCTGAGGGTAGATGAACACTAGAAGCAGGATATTGCTTACGGCACTATGTATGACCTATGTGGAACTACCTGCTGGGTAGCTCTTTATTCTTTCATATTTTCTCCATAAAAAGGAGAAAACAAAACGCTGATATACGGTGCTAATGGGGTTGGTTTAGTTGGCCTTTTGCGTGACTTTGCTTTTTATCTCGTAAGTTCTTTTAGTGAATAACTTAAAAATGAATAATTCTTGTATACCTTATATGACTAACGCCTTCTGTTTAGATACACTCACAATCAAGTGAGTTGTATCAAAAATAAAGATAATGGCCACTCATATTATAAATATGCCTAAACACGATAGGTTAACCTTGTATTCATAAAAAAATATGTCAGCACATATAATGACTACGTCACTTCTTACTTTATTCCATTATCTTGTAATCTACATGGCATGTGACTCAAGGTGTTTAATTTCATAGATACCCACTCCAATGTTAAACGATTCATGAACTNATGATGAGAGGATAATCAAAGAAAAGATGATGATGATAATCAAATAGTGGATAACAATGATAGGAGGATGAGAGAATGACAGAGGATGACGATGACAAACATAACAGAACAAGGATGAGAGGTTGAAGACGATGAGTGAAAAAGATGACGAGAACGAGTTCGGGAATGGGACGCGCGCGTTGTGTATAATTATACGCTATATGCATAATTATCATTAATTGAGTATAAAATCGTATAAAAGAGTGGTGTATGTACGGATGTATTGTTTAGGGGTGTACCTGAAGTATTTTCACAGAAGTTGAGTGTCTAAAGAAAAACAAATGATATTATAACAATTATTTGAGATAATTTTGAACAAGAAATTCACAAAGGTACAAGAGCATGGTTGATAATAGGATTCACAACCATTGTATTTGTAGTTGTTAAAAAAGTATTTAAAAATTCAACCCCTAAAAACTATATAAAATGAAAAAAGAGAGGAATCTTGCAGGGGATGAGGCACAAGTGGTGGAGATGACCGGGGAAGGCTGTTTCTGCTATGTGTGTGCTTCATATAAATGAATCTCATGGTGACTGACTCTGTTGTTCATTCACAACTATGTCGTCTTCTCCTCTAATAGGTAAATTAAGCTTGTTGAATCAAAAAGGTCTTTCACTTAGCTACTTAAATCTTAATCCTTCTTATTATTTGTTTGGTTTGACTTGTGAGTGACAGATGAGCGGAAGGAGCACTTGGTGGAGGTGGATGGCCACCCCAATGGCGGGGCACACCCCCAATCCAAATTCCAGATACGCAACCTGACCAGAGTCTCGGACGCAGGGGTTCCCATCCTCAAGGGCATCAGCGTTGACATCCCTAGGGGCGCAATCGTGGGGGTCATAGGCCCCAGCGGCAGTGGAAAGTCCACCCTCCTCAGAGCCCTCAACCGCCTCTGGGAGCCTCCCTCCTCCACCGTCTTCCTCGACGGGCGCGACATCTGCGATCTGGACGTTCTCTCTCTCCGCCGCAAGGTGGGCATGCTATTTCAGCTCCCCGCTCTCTTTGAAGGGACGGTTGCGGAGAACGTGAGGTATGGGCCGCAACTGAGAGGGAAGAAGCTGACGGATGAAGAGGTTGGCAGGTTGCTGACAGTGTCTGACCTTGATGCCTCCTTCCTCGATAAGTCCGGTGCTGAGCTCTCCGTGGGTCAAGCTCAGAGGGTTGCTCTTGCCAGAACTCTGGCTAATTCCCCTGAGGTACCCCCCCCCCCAACAACAATTGAACCATGTATTGCATCCTATCTGTTTGTATAAATGAATGCCTCATCTCATTTGGTTGAATCCAAGGTATTGCAGGTATTGCTGCTGGACGAGCCCACCAGTGCGTTAGATCCAATATCCACAGAGAACATCGAGGATGCCCTGCTGAAGCTGAACAAGAATGGGGGCATGACGGTCATCATGGTCTCTCACAGCATCAAACAGATCCAGAGGATTGCTGACGTTGTCTGCCTCCTCGTTGACGGTGAAATTGTTCAAGTCCTCAAGCCTCATCAACTCTCCCAAGCCCAGCATCCCATGGCTCAGAGGTTTCTTCAACTCAGTACTTGATTGTTATTATCTATCTTTTGTCCTGCTTCATCAGAGCTGACCTTGATAAATACCATAGTTGAGTCAGTCAACTTCAATTATTAGTCACTTGTAGAGACGTGATCATATATCGGAGGATGTCGTCAACGTGCCTTGAAAGTATTAGTCTATTGGAAGGATAATCATTCTCATATGCCCCTACACCACTGCCCATTAATCCACAATAATATGAATGGGTAAACATTATTATGATATCTATTTTCTTTCTATTTATTTGGAGGACTTTAGGTAGTAGTTCAATGCTAAATATCAGAAATGATTTTTCTACAAAATGTTTTAAACTAATGACAAGATGAAACTAAACGAGAGAGAAATCTTATGAATTCCATGAAAGAAAGGTGAGCGTGATCGTTGTGAGTCATACGAGACAAGCTGAGGGTAGATGAACACTAGAAGCAGGATATTGCTTACGGCACTATGTATGACCTATGTGGAACTACCTGCTGGGTAGCTCTTTATTCTTTCATATTTTCTCCATAAAAAGGAGAAAACAAAACGCTGATATACGGTGCTAATGGGGTTGGTTTAGTTGGCCTTTTGCGTGACTTTGCTTTTTATCTCGTAAGTTCTTTTAGTGAATAACTTAAAAATGAATAATTCTTGTATACCTTATATGACTAACGCCTTCTGTTTAGATACACTCACAATCAAGTGAGTTGTATCAAAAATAAAGATAATGGCCACTCATATTATAAATATGCCTAAACACGATAGGTTAACCTTGTATTCATAAAAAAATATGTCAGCACATATAATGACTACGTCACTTCTTACTTTATTCCATTATCTTGTAATCTACATGGCATGTGACTCAAGGTGTTTAATTTCATAGATACCCACTCCAATGTTAAACGATTCATGAACTCTTACACATTATCTATACAAAAAAGATAAAATGATGCTATTTTAAAGCTTCTATTTAGTGTCCACTTTTTTTTTAACCCTTTTATTAGTTGTAGTTATTTTTCATCTTTATTTACAGCCTTTTGTATTCACATCTCATCCAAACTGGATTATCATATATTCGTAAGCTATTTTGGACAGAAAACCCAATAAGCCGCTAGTTATAAATAAATGCCAAAGCGTGTATTGTCGTTTGTTATGATGATAATGAGGGAAATATTTATTGGTATAGACACAGTTCAAATTCTTTATATTTAAATACATTTATATTAAAAGTAATGAATTTTAAAAATATGTTGATGAATATTCAATTAAAATATCAAATCCATTTTCTTATATATATATATATATTAATAAATAAATGTATAAATGTGAGGAGTTAAAAATATACTGTGAAAATCTTTGAACAAAGAGGGAGGCAGAGCGCATCAAGATTTTAGACCCCTTTTGGCTGTTGGACAACCGATAAGGATGACAAGTTTGTTCGGTTGGGGTGTTTCAGTACGAGACTGCCGCTTTCCTGTCGTAGTCAGGCTCGGGCTAGCTTTGGCTTAAATTGAAGATCTTCTTACGCCCATCATTTCATTTCTCGCCTGTTTGTTTGATTAAGAAAAATTATATTTAGCGAATAGCATAAAAAATAATGTGATTTAGCTATTCAAAATAATTGCTTCTCAAAGTATATGAATTCAATGGCCTCCAGTACAAGAGGGAATAATAAAAAGCAAACCACTTGAATTGAAGGACAAACATTTTCTTTACATCACATAAGCATAACTATCATATTCTGCATTCAACTATTGTGACCAAAAGTTAAAAAGAAAAGGAAAAGGAAACTTAATCCACTTTGTTTACAAGGATTTCAAAAATCAAATATTAACTGCGGGCTTACTATAAAAGGCGAGGCGAGGAGAGGAGGATAGTGAATTAGTGGTAAGCATCATTATGGTGTTGCGAATAGATAGATAGATAGATAGGTGGCAATCATTTGATTTCAAACACAATCCTTTCCACGAGCTTCACTACAACACAAGAATGTTAGATCCAGCTACTGCTGAGTTGGTGCCACCCCCATCTTCACCCACCAACTCCTCCTTTTCCTCCTCTGATCTTGACACTGAGGTACTTTTTTTCTCTTCTATGTTCTTTCAACTTTAGAGCAAAATAACTAATCTGATCGCTTCTCTTTTTTTTCTTTTTTTCTTTTGAAATAACAATAGTCGACGGGATCATTCTTCCATGACAGAAGCACAACGCTGGGCACTCTAATGGGTGTCAGCTTCCCACCACCCATTGCCTTCAGACCTCCTTCTCAGCATCGCGATCCCAATTCCGCCGCCATGGGAGCCTCCACCAGCGATGCCAAGTCTAAGAAGACCAAGAAGCCGCACGCGGCGGCGCTTTTCGTGGCGGAGCGCCGAAGGAGGTGGTGGCAGTTGTGCAGGGACGGCGACGCCAAGCCGGCATCCCTGGGTCAGTTCCTCGAGGTGGAGCGGCGCTTCGGCGACGGCGCGTTTTACGGGACGGCGGCGGAGCTGGAGGGGATGGTCATGGATCCGCAGAGGACCCACGGAAGGGCGTTGTTTGCCGACGGGAGGGTTCTTCCGCCCACTGCCGTGGTGGACGACGGAGCACCAACGGCGGGGAGTCTTTGTTGTAGATTCCCGGTTTTGCTAACCGGGATCTGTAGTGGCGGTGCTTGATAAGGCAGAGCTAAGAGCTTCCAATTTTGAGTTTTTTTTTTT
>QANU01050275.1:111978-134413 GCA_003254905.1 Nissolia schottii
CATTATGTGTTTGTCACAAATGCATAAAAATGCAGAATTTGATGTACTGCAGAATTGTGCAAACTTTATATGGGCATATGTGCAAACATTATGGGCAGAATGTGCAAACATTATCACAGGTCACAGGTCACAGCATAAGTTATGTATATCTTGTTCCTTTCCTTCCTCCTGTCAATTATGCTTTGGTTTTTTTTTGAACTTTTTCTTTTTTAGTTAAAATATGATAACAAGCAGCAACATCTTCAATCACTCATCTCTCTAACAAATCTTAGATCTTGCGCATGAAATCACAGAGAACAAGGAGGTCGAAGAGAACGTCAAGGTCAAAGAGAACGTCGGGGTCGAAAAGAACGACGAGGTCAAAGAGGACGACGAGCAATGAACAGCGAAAATTTTCGAGAAAGAGAACGAAGCGTGGGTTCACGCGCATGTTGGTGAGAGTGGGAGAAAGAGTGGATGAAACGGTTATTTGTGTATTCTAATACGGGTGTATGTATGGTGTATGATATATGGTTGTACATGTAGCATAACTGTTTGAAAAATGGAAATAGTGCCGTAAAAATTGAAGTCATTTTTGTCGTCTTGTTTGATTTTTTAGTGTCATAATTTATAGAAATTACTTATTAAATTATTTATAGTAAAAAATATTAAATTACTTAAAGGCCTATACAAGCATTGAATTGAGCTCAAGAGAGAGAGAGAGAGAGGCATTGAATTCATCAAAGACAAGCATTAAATGAAAGAAAATGCAAAGATGAACACTCGTATAGCCTTAGCATTTGCAATTGAAACTTGAAAGTGATATGCGGTGCAATTAAGGCACTTAGATGCGCCTGCCTCCCTGCCGAAATTAGTAGCCTATTCGCATTGCTTGGAGCTTTTACAAACCGAAGCAAGTTCATTCATGCACGGTTTTGAGTTTTGGTAGAAAATCATTCTGATTTTTGTTGGATCTTACAAGTAAAGGTTCACCACAAATTTCAACTACTAGTTCATAAGCGGTCCTAGACCATTAAATGGTGTATTTTATTTTATTTTATTTTGCATCCCCATCGTATCATGTACATAGGCCATTAAATTGAACCTCTGCAGTGTGCCAAGGTGAAAAGGTTTTTAATTTTTTGTTATTTATTTAATTATTTTTATTGGGCGTGTTCTTGTTTCTTTTACACGTGTTAGTAGTTGGGAACATGAGTACTCTAAATAAGTGAAGCAATAATTAACAGCAATCTTTCTCAAATCCTGCCAGACTAATTTACGCTGCATCCATAGAGAACAATGGCAGAACAGTTGAGTAGTTGCTAGTTTCTATAGAGAAATGAT
The DNA here is from genome assembly GCA_003254905.1 of Nissolia schottii. Classification (NCBI taxonomy): domain Eukaryota; kingdom Viridiplantae; phylum Streptophyta; class Magnoliopsida; order Fabales; family Fabaceae; genus Nissolia; species Nissolia schottii. The sequence continues at coordinate 113,302 of QANU01050275.1, forward strand.
TTGCTTTGATTGATACAAAAGGGAGTGTTATCTGTTACTGCAAATCAATTTCTCTCTTTGGTGTAGTGACCAATTAATAGAATCAAATCAATGACAAATCAAATAATTATAACAATTGGGATTCCTCCGTGTTCCTTTGTTAGGCGGTGGTTATGCAGAAGAAATATATGTTTCAGTTGTATTGACAATATTGCAGAGTTATGGGATGTTTTTTCAGTAATCAAATTATGACAGTTGAGTGCAAGCCTACAAAACTTTGCTACTTTGTGGAGGGAAGGATTTACATTACAAGTATCTCTCTCTCATTCAAGAATCCAAAGAAAATTTGCACCGAGTGCAAATGGAAGGAAACGTATCTTGATTCAGGGAGTTTCATGAATGGTCTCCAGAGCGGGTCTCCAAGATCTCTGCTTGGAGAACCTTTCAAGAGGCTCGGCCTCAGCCTCTAATTCTAAACTATCTGGCTCTGAAGGAAACATACAGACTGGGAAGATCTTAGCCAAGTTGTTGAGACTTGCATGCTTCATTGCCCTGGATGCTCTGTAATTGAGAGAGCTCATCTCCTCGTTGGTTAGCACGGAGTACAGCAGCTCCATCGGTAGAAGGAAGTAAAATCTGCGCCGTTGAAGATGGTCATCTGCTAAGAGCCCTTGGATGCGGTGACCTACTTTGAGGTGGCCAGAGTCACAGACAAAGTGTCCAGGGTGTTCTACCATCAGCTCTGCTGCTCTCATTGCTTTTGTGTATGCCTCTACTCTCCCATCTGTGAACACCACCTTGAAGCCTCCCAAGGAAGGACTGCACGAAGCAGCATTTCCCATTTTCTCAACACTGTCAAAGGAAAGGGCTCCTTTCACAAGTGCTGTTGGAGCTGACTCTCTGTATTTATGACTACAAGGTGCTTTCTGTCAGTTAAGAAAGAGAGAAAATAGTACTTGATTGTCTTTTTCTGCCTCCTCAACCCTCAAAGGTCCATACTTGGGTAATCAGTTGGCATATCTTTATTAATTAAGATAACTTTTTCTTTTTCAATTTTTTTTAATCCTCAAATTTGTCGTTCTCTCCCCCCCCTCTCGCTCTCTCTCTCTTCAAAACCAAGTTTCCCATCTGGCAACAGCATAGTTTTACACATACACCAAGTATAAGAAAAAGTAAGCAGGTGTGTCTTTTGGGCCTTTTAAGCATAATATAATCTGTGGCACTGCCTGTTGGCAACTTAAAGATCGTCTTCTTTTTTAATAAGAAAAGCCACAAATGAAGGAAATATGGAAATATGGCCAGCCTGGCAAATTTGGCCTATTTTGACTTCATTGTATGGGAAAAATAGCTAGTGCTCATTACTTTCCAGTTTTACTTTAATTTTGTAATTTTGTATTTATGAGTGTGGGAGACTAGTTTATTCTGGTGCACATGGAGAGGGATGTAGGTATATAAGGTAGCCTCACTTACGGACACCACCAAACTCATGATTAGATATGGTCCTAGTAATTCCTTTGATTTTATACCCATTAACAACAACAAAGGGCGCACCTAACATCTCCTAGTATATATTTATACATGCACTATATTTTGGATGATATGAAAGGACCATCTGCATATGATGGCAAACGTCAAATCGCTGCTTGGTATCTAGTCGCTATCAAATGCTAGCTTGCAGCAATATATTCCCATGGCCATGAAATCATTTTATATTATTAAGTGCATGAAAACACTTTTTTCTTCTTGCACCTATTGGGTTGGGTCTACCAGTTAGTTGTCATGTAGCAAGCAGCTAATTAGATGACCAATATCTGCTTTGTCAAATCTTAAGGAATAGTTGAAAGAAAATCAATCACTTAATTTGGCGTTTGATAGATTCTTTTCATAAAGAACAAAAAAGGGTTAAGGGGGGTGACTTGTTAATATTATAATAATAGAAGCCTCCCTCTAATTTTAATAGGACGTTTTCATGAAATTAATATATTGGGAAGGTTGGTAGTTAAAACTAAAGTCATGGGGTTTATAGAAAATTGATTGAAACAAGTGGTTGTCATGGAGTGAGAAGTATTACATTTGCTTGCTTAATTAACAAATGAAGAATCTAGAAGAGTAGGACAACTAAATGATTAGCGTGTCATTTGGAAGTTAGCAAATAATTAGCTGTTACAAGAGGTTGCTGTGCTTAATGGTGTCTTGTTGCTTGGATGGTTGATGTCGAGATCAACAAACAAAAACAGTTCACAAGCTGTAGTACTGCAAATGCATCGTTTGCTTATGCATTATCATTGGATTGAACTTGTATAAATACCAAATGCAAAGCTTACCACTTGCTGTAATGAATTACAATACTAAACTGTAACCAAATTACAAAATAATTACAACATGAAACTGCACAAGAATAAAAAATGGGAATTTGAAGGACCGAATAGATGGAAGTCACATGTTTTAAAAGAAAACTGTGTAGGTCCTACACAGGGATTTAGTATCCGTTCATGCATATGTAAATTGGCTAAAGCTCCGAAATCATAATTCTCTTCACATGCAACTTTCTTTTTCTTAAAGAACCTTTGTTTGCTGAGTAGAGTCATGTGTACCGATTCCGGGTGAAGGCTATGGTGGGTATCTTAATTTTGGTGGCATGAGATGCACACCATCTTTTGGAGAAAAAAATCAACATAAATACACAAAATGTCTCTGTCCACCGCTTTCACATTTTGCATCCATGTCCTCCGTTTTTCACATTTTCCATCAACCAAGGAGTGTTGGGATTGTCTCAGAAGGACTATATCAATAATGTGTTAGAGAGATTTAGAACGAAAAGTTGCTATTTAGGAATAGTTCCAATTCAAAAGGGAGATAAGTTTAGCCAAATGCAATGTCCCAAAAATGATTTGGAACGAAAAGCAATGGAGTGTATCCCTTATGTTTCTGCAGTTGGGAGCTTGATGTATGCTCAAACATGCACTCGACCAAATATAAGTTTTGTTGTTGGAATGTTGAACCGGTATCAAAGTAATCTCGGAATAGACCACTAGAAAGCTGCAAAGAAGATCCTTAGGTATTTGCAAGGTACCAAGAATTACATGCTCACTTACAGAAAATTAGATAGCCTTGAAGTAGTTGGCTACTCAGATTCAGACTATGCAGGATGTGTAGACTCCAGAAAATCCACATTTGATTTTGTCTTTCTACTAGCTAGAAGGGCTATTTCATGGAAAAGTGGAAAATAGTCTATCATTACTACTTCTACTATGGAGGCTGAATTTGTGGCATGCTTTCAGATCACAGTTCATGCATTATGGTTGCGAAATTTTGTCTTGGGGCTTAGTGTTGTCGACATTATAGCTAAGCCGCTAAGAATTTATTGTGATAATTCTGCTGCTATCTTCTTCTTTAAGAATGACAAGTACTCCAAGGGTGCAAAACACATGGATTTAAAGTACTTGTCAGTTAAGGAAGAAGTACAGAAACAGAAAGTGGCAATTGAGCATATTGGTACAGATTTGATGATAACGGATCTACTAACCAAGGGGTTACCGCCCAAAACATTTTCTGGTCATGTAAAGAGAATGGACATTATTGATAAGTCCTTGTTAGCTTGATTTTATAATATGTATACACATGTACGGCTATCTTGCTCGTATTGTTATGACACTTGTGAATTCAATTAAAGTTATGTTTTTGCTTTATTTATTTGTTATTCACATCATATTATGTACATGTATTGCTTTTGTGTAATAACATGTTATGGACATTAAAGTCGAAGGTTGTAATATGCTTTGATTAAAGTTCTTTGGTTTGAGTTATTTTGTGATACAAGGAAGGAAACATATTGTTTTGATTGACATTGACCAACCAACTCAATTCAACGAGGGATGATGACTTGATTTCTTCAATGTAAAGTGCGCACTTATGGTTATTAAATCTTCAAATCGTCACATAGACCAAGTGGGAGATTGTAAGCTTCAAAGGGATGGTTCCCTTTTACAACTCAATAATTAATCCTTAATCCTAACCTAAGGAGAATACTACTATTAATAATAATTGTCCCATTTAAATTAAAAGATAAACTCCTAATTTAATTACTAAATAGACTCTTAAAATAATAAGAAACTCCTAAAATAACTAGATATCATTTATCCTAACAAATAATGATAAATACTAACAATTAGAAATAAACTAATAAAGATAAACTAACTAGGTTGCTCCCTTGTCCTTTAAGTCCCGTCTAGAATAAACTTTTCATATTAAAGGTTTTTCTTTGATTCTAACAATACTCCCCTCCAAAGCCTGAACCTTGTCCTCAAGGTTGAATTTTGTTATCTCTCCCTTGTGTTCTGTCATCTCGGCCTCAATCGAGTCTCTCTAAGCGTCCATTAGAAGTTAGTAGAGAAGAAAAAGGTGTGATTGGGAAAATCGTGAAGTGGATGTCAATGTAACAAGTAATAATAACTATACTAAAAGAGAATTAAAATAATGACAATTAATTCTATAAAAGATGATAGAGTTAGTGAGGGTATTTTGGTAAAACCGACCCTCCACTCTCCCTTTTAAATTTGATGGCAGTTACTCAATAAAATGGGAATATAAGGAAAAGAAAGGATCCATCAAGGTCTGCTCTGCTATTTTTGTTAAACACTCTTTTTCTTTTCACCAAAAGAGATTGAAAGGAAGAAAGGAAGAGAAGGAAAGATAATAAAAAGAGACCTCAATTAAATTAAGATTATGGATTCGGTATATGTTTTTTGTTCTTAATCTTCTTAATGGGTGATAGAAAATTACGGTTAAATATCGTGAAAAAACAGATAAATGACACACTAGAAAATATAGGAGAAAGATAGATAACAGAGAAATAACAATTGTATTATCTGAGTTAACTCACAATAGAAGGTGAGCATATTTATAGGCTGAAAACACAACGACCAAAACTCAACGGCCAAAAACAAATCACAATCAAATCAAATCAAGCATAATATATAACAATTACAACTCACAAAAATTGCAAAATCGTTGAGAACGAATGATTTTCGAGCTGGCGGCCGCCATGGGAGGATCCTAATCTTCTTATGAGCAGCAACCCCTCTTTTGCTTCCTTGCGCTTTAGATATGTGTCGCCCTCTGTTCGGTTGCTCTTGCCTTCGGCGGTGACAAACTTCATCTCACTGCAGCGGCATGCTTTCATTCTTCGAGTTGGAGACGGTACTATGACAGCTTGTTGATGAGTCACGTTTAGGATTCTCTAATTTTTATATGATATATTTTAGGTTTCAATTATATGGTGTCAAGCCTAAGCGTAAGTACAGTGGACTAGCGGTATATTTTTGGAGTTTACCATCATTATAAGTTGCCCATCAAAAGAAATACGACTAACAAGATAGGAAAAAAAAAACCCTCAAACTTTTTAGCTATTTAATATGTTATCAAATCTTTTGATTTTATTAACTTGTGACTTTTGATTTTTTTTTGGGAATAAATTAAATCTTTTGATATTATGTATTACGACTTTAGTATATATTTTGTATGATTGCAAGTTATATATATATTCATGTAGAACCCACGTGACGATCTCATAATTTATGATCTATGTTATGATCTCATGATTTATGATTTTCTTTTAATTTTACGTATGGTTTTGATTTTCACAACATTTTATCAAATTGTGTTTTCTGGATTTTATTAGTCAGTACCAGTATATTATATGAACTTATTTTGATATATGTGCTTATATATTCATAGATAATATCATAATAAGCTTAAATAAAATATAATAAAATGTATACAATTTTTTTATTAACAATTTAAATAGCATTTGTTTTAGTTAAAAAAAATTTAAAATTTGAATTTGAAAATATCACGTTTGAGAATATATTTCAAATTTTAGTTATAAAATTTTGGTTTATCTTAAAATTTAAAATGATGTTTATTTTAGACTTAAAAAAATGTTAAAATATAAATTAAGAAATATTAGGTGAGGTTTAAAAAATTAAGCTGTGACGTCGAAAATAGCAGACATGGGACATATAAAAAGTTAAGAGTTAAGTGTGAAAATTTGATAATTAAGTGGATACTTAGTTAATATAAATTGAGTGACACCAATTTTTATTGTGTGTTGAATGATAATGGTTAAACAAACTTGAACTACTAGTTAGGTAAGAATTTGTACGTGATAAATGATTAATTTAAAGGTGCTTGCTTAAATATTTTATATTTCATACTATTTAATTTATTAATTTTTTATAATTTTAATAATTAAATTAATCAAATTTTGTTATCATATTTTATATTTCATAGAATCATAATAATTTTTTTATTAGTTAAATTATTAAAATAATAAATTTATGAGAGATTTTTGAATAATTTAAATTTATTATACATCTCTTTATAAATATTAAATTAAAAAATATTAATTTATTATATTAAATTATATAATTTATTAATAAGATAATAAAATTTGATGAAATTAGTGGTAGAGAGAGAAAAATTATGTAGGGAGGAATTGAGGACGCGTGTGGACAATCTCATCTCATCTCACTCTTCTCTAATACCCTCCACTCCACTCGTCCCGTCCCTCCTGCTTCCTCTTCACTTCACAACCTCAACCTCTCTCAAAGCAAAGGGGTGATTAATGGCTCATCTTCCACTCGGAAATGCAAATTGCAGCAGCTGCTTCTCATTCCAAAATAAATGCGCAATTCCGCGAGGAGCTTCCTACAGAGGTCAATTTCATTTAACTTTCTCTCTCGCCTAATTTCTTATTTCTTTTGTGGGACTCTGAGTGTGCCTCCTTTTCTGCTACCGCAACAGCAACAGCACTTGCCCCCCCAACCCTGAATGGGAAGAGCACTTTTACTTTACCAGAAGGCAGATTTAGAGGCAACTACATCTCTACCAATAAGAGATTCTGTGTCCCTACAGCTTCTAACTCTAGTAGCACCAGTACGGATGACCCCTCTGATCAGTCAAAGGCACGTCTGAATGAAACCCAATTTCATATTTACACTTGGAAGAACTATACAGGGCAAATATAAAATACCCTCTTTTTTCAGATTGTGTATAATTATTCTCCTCTTGCCTTTAATTATATGCACGATGAAGTTTGATTTGATAGATTCTGTTCCTCATAGTTTAATATGGTATTCTTTTGTCTTCTGAAAGTGGCCTCAATCACGTGTTGATAATATAGTTTTCTGGATTGTTGAAATAAGTTCTACAAATGGAGAATAGAATGACTGCTTATTGTAATCTTCGGTTATTTTTCCGCAGAAAAATTGTTATTCTGCAGTGTGTAGTTTGATACCTTAGCCCTGCTATTGCATACGGTTAGCAGGTATATGAATTTCGAAGGAACGAGACATCTAATGCTTCACTTTTTTGGATGTTGCAGAAGACACCGTTTGGATATACGAGGAAAGATGTTCTATTAATTGGACTCGGAGTTACTTTCCTTGGCATTGGCTTAAAAAGTGGGTTAGAGGTACCTTGCTTTCCTTGCTTTCTTATATATATATTTTTTCCATCAACATTAGCATTGAGTGAGTTCCGATTAAAAAGAAATACAATACATAGTCTGACTCTAATGGCTACTAACAAATGGATAGGGTCCCCTGATGGACAAAAGAATGTAGGCTATGTGTCTTCTTATAATTGTTTTCACGTGTGATGAGATGTATATCATATAGGCACTTATGCACCAGGATTAGCCATGAAACTGTTCTTGCATTTTTATTTTTATTTTTTAATTTTTTGCAGTTTGCCGGAGTTGATCCATTACAAGCAGGAAATGTGGTTCAGCTGGTGCTGGTTTTGGGCCTCACAGTTGGATGGATCTCAACATATATCTTTAGAGTTTCGAACAAGGAAATGACATATGCTCAACAACTACGTGACTACGAAAACAAAGTGATGGAGGTAACATAATATGAACGAAGTTGCTCTTCTCTTGTTTTAACTTTCTAGCATCTGCCACAAGAATTGCAGGGGCACGTCTGGGTATTGAGTCTGATATTTCTTGGTCAAGTCTTTCATTTAAATATTTAATATTTTTATCATCTTGCAAGCTGGTTAAAGGCATTATATTGCATAGTCTAGTGCTATGATACAAAAATGATAACAATAAAAGCTTTTTTCTCCCACTTGGTAGAGTTAGCTATTTATGTAGATCAACTGATGAAGAAATGCCAGTATGTTCTATGGAAAAAAAAAAAAAAAACTATAATTTTGAAAATGGTCATGCAGATCTTGGTCTATGTTAGTGCTTCATCTTGGAGTTTACCTTAGTCTTCCTCTACCTCTATTTGTTGGACTATCCTCTATCTTATCAACTCTATTTATTAGAGCTTCTGTTGGCTTTACACAGCCAAACCATCTAGGGGCTATGATATCGTATATTTTTTTCCCCCCTGTAAATAGTCCGCGGAACTATTTATAGAGGCCAATCCAAAGATATTGTTCACCAATTTTTCTGTTCTTTGTCATTTCTTATTGTACTCCATGTTGTAGGACAAGGCTTAATTGTTGTTGTTGTTGTCATTTCTTATGGTACATTTTATGAATCATGTTGCTTAGATAGGTACATCTTTTAAATATCTTCTCACTATTTGCATATGTTACGAAAGTAGTGCGCCTTTTCGGCATTGGAGAAATTGTTTATTATGCACGGGAATGTTTAATGTAATTTTTTCTTTTTACATGTGAATAATTTGATTGATTATGTATTCAAGCTGGGTTTGTCCAGCCATTTGGTGTGAACTGGAGAGGTTGGGGGACTCTCGAAAGTCTAATGAAACTTGGGTCTAAAGCGTCTGTGCTCATATTGTTCCTCAAAATAACATGCCACTGAATACTGTTGCATCTTTTGAATCTGCAGAAACGGTTAGAGTCCCTAACAGAAGCAGAGATAGAAGCATTGCTTGAAGAAGTCGAGGAAGAGAAGAGACGCTAGGTAGTGGTGAGCTGTGAGCAGGTGAATTGAAGTAGCTTGCTTGTGTCTGTATATATATATTCTAAAGTCTTACCTCAGCAAATGAAACAGAAGTTTCAATCCATATGGACCTAGTTCAGAAGGGTTTTACCTAGGAATGCTTCAGTTTACTCACAGACAAAAGGACGAAACTTCAAACTCGGTAGTATTCAAAATCTATATGGACCTAGTTTTCAGAAAGGTATCTATAGCTAGGAATGCACTTTCATGGCATGATGCAGCTTGTTGATGGTAAGACTGGCACTTGGCCTTGAATCATTTTTCCTGGTACATTGAAATTCTAGCAGCTTTACTTTATGGTCTTTGCTATTTGGTTATCTCCCTGCTAGAGAAAAAACTAATTGCACTCCGAGAAGCTCTGGTATACTCTTAGAGCAAGAGATTTATATTGCTCTCTTCCATTTAATGTTTGACATATCAATGTATGTTGGTACTTTAGGAGACAAAGTTGATAATGTGCAAACAATAAATGGAAGAGAACAAGGGAAATCTCTTGCTCCAAGAGCATAAGAATTTTTCTTGCACTTCATTGAGGCTTCAAGAGAAAACCCTAAGCGCTCGATTTTACATGCCAACATTTAGACACTGTGTAACCTCACCTGGACTGCCTATATAAATAAATAAAAGTGATTGTAAGAATTGATGCCATGGCAAGGACTGCTCTTTTTTCCATTCTCTGTTCTTTCTTCCCCATTTTGGAGATTAACACTCAAGGATGTTTGTAGGGGGGTGAAAATGACCCATAAATCTAATTTATAAAAATTTCTCCTCCTCCGTATATTCCCAGTCAATCACAAGCTGAAAGTGCAAGTGGTGACAATTCTTACGTGTGTGCTGCTGAGGCAACTCATCTGATATTTGGTGTTCCTTATGAGAAAATGACCGCTCACAAGCGCTGATCAATTTTAAAATACATAGACCAAAATATAAAATGCATAGGCCAAAATTATTACAGGAGCCATTCACGTGCAGGTGCAGCTCCTAATTCATATGTTGTCCCTTACCCCTTTTTTTGCACATATAACAGAACTACAGAAGTTACAGAATCATTCACGTGAGAGGAGATTCGACCCTTAAACAAACAAAAGAAGCGAGTAAAGAGGGGACCTAGCACCACATTCTTAGCTCATGCGAAATCAAGGCAAACAAAGGTATTGAACATAATAAAATTATATTTACAAAGAGCTAATGTTCAGCAGTTATTGTTTTCTTCTCAATTTTTTAAATGTTACTTGAGGTAAGGTGAGGTGAGGAAGCATCATTTTGATTTTTTGTTTCTGCTAAAATTGTCCTGAAAACTTATATGAAAGGTCATGCAGACGTTGCGCATATCCTTTATGGGAGATACTAGTTTGAGTTTATGGAGCTGCTAAATGGTACGGAATAATAAGTATGATTTGATCAACGAATGATATGGACCAATTATATAACTAAAGGAAATTTAGTAAATCATGGATTGAAATCTTCTATCCAACTTTACTATTCGACTTTAAAACTACCTATAATAACTAAACATGGCAAGTTTTTTTTCTTTTTTAAATAATCTGTACAACATAACATATCATGGTCCATCGATGCGCATATATGTGATATCTGTAAAACGTAACTCTAAAGTAGGCTAATTACTAATTTCAGAAAGTAGATTAGTAAGGTGTGTGAAAGCTAATTTGAATATGAACTTGCCGTGTAATATCTGAACAAATGTATAAATTACTAGATAAGTTAAAAGTTAGATCCCAATAATTTGGATAAATTATCATATACCAAATATCGAAGTTGACGCTGAATACAAGGAGGAGGATCACTAAAATACAAAGTTCCAAAGAGAAATATGTAAAATGTATGGATTACTGTACACAAATATGTAGAACTTATATGGAAGGTACAAATTACATCCTACTTTCTTGATTATCATGAGGAAGAAAAAAAGAAATAGAAGACGAATAAACACTGAATTTTTTAGTATTTAAAAATTGTATTAGTTATAATGAGATTTGAAAATAAATTTAGAAACTAAACCGAAATTTTCGTTCATGTGAAAATAAGTTGGCCTGAACTACTTATAAAATAGTTGAGTTTGCTTTGAAAAAAGTAGTTGAGTTTGCTTGTTGAATTGGCAGTTGCTCCTCTGGCAAGGGAAACTGTTGTCGACCATGTTAAGGCACAAAAATTTCTTGGCTCATTGTACAAACAAGTGAAGTCTATACTGTCCGTATTTTTTTCCCCCTTTCTTAAAAATAAATTTAATCATTTATTTTTTTTGGTATTTATGAACTATGTTCACAACTTTACTTCTCAGAATAGATACTTTCACTGAAAGCCAAAAAAATAATGAAGTGTCGAATCTTATCTAACTACTCGGAGAAAGTATGTAAACATTGGGTTCCATTCCCCACTACTATTACCCTCCTAGCCTAGTCCTTCATCGAAACTTTGAACAGCTGCTGAAAGCCTGACAGGTCAGTGAATTGAACAGAAACAGTCCTCCATATTCACGCCACGTGTCCCCGTTCGTTACGCATACTGCCCCGTTGTGAAACGGGATTAATTGTGTGCATTAGTATTCCTTTGAAATTTTGCCCTCGCCAGACCCAATCATTGCAATTACAATCCATAATTAATTTTTTCTTTTCTCCTTCCTTCCTTTGATTAAAAATAAAAACAAAAAAAATAAAAAGAGGATCAGTCTCTCAAACGCTTCATCCGTCCGTACCCATGGCCGTTTCTGTTTCGCCCATCATCCCTCCCAAACCACCTTTCTCTCTATCTCTCTCGCGGCGCTGAATTCCCAAACCATCCCCCCCCCTCTCTCTATCTCACACACATAACCTCTCCGTTTCTCTTCTTCTTCTGCACGTGTTTGTCCGTTTCAGTGAAGATTGACGCGCCTTCGCATGGAGTCGGCGAAGATTGCTGGCTTCTTTGTGAAAACCCTAATTAGGCCGTGAAACGCACACCTCGTCGATCGTTGGAAGATGGCGATTGTGACGGGAGATCGGTACCTGGAGAAGCTGGTGAGGTTCGTGGAGGAGCAGGCGGGGCCTCTCATCGAGGGAGCGTTGGTGTTGAAGCTGAACCCGGCGGGCCTTCACTACGTCCAATCGCGTCTGGAGGCTCTCCACGAGGTCGAGAGCCTGCTCGCCGGCGCCCCCGTCGACTACCTCCGAGCCTACGTCTCCGACCTCGGCGATCACCGCGCCCTCGAGCAGCTCCGCAGAATCCTCCGCCTCCTCACCTCCCTCAAGGTCGTCTCGGTGCTCCCTCTCCCTGTCAGGGACCCGACGCCCTTGTCCTTCCTTCCGTTTGGGCGCTTGAAGGTTCTGGAGCTCAGGGGATGCGACCTCTCCACCTCCGCCGCCAAAGGCTTGCTTGAGCTCCGCCACACTCTCGAGAAGATCATTTGTCACAATTCCACCGTCAGTTTCCTTTCCTCATCCTCGTTGCCCATTCTAATGCCATGTTTGAATTGATTTCTTTTCCTCGAAACTCAACTTTTGTGTGTTTTAGGATGCTCTGCGGCATGTGTTTGCTAGCAGGATTACGGAGATAAAAGATTCTCCGCAATGGAACCGGTTGTCCTTTGTCTCTTGTGCCTGTAATGGATTGGTTCTCATGGACGAGTCTTTGCAGCTTCTTCCTGCAGTTGAAGCACTCGACCTTAGCAGGAACAAGTTTGCCAAGGTAGACAATCTGCATAAGTGTGCGAAATTGAAGCATTTGGACCTTGGTTTTAATCATCTAAGAACATTTGCACCCTTCAGCCAGGTACATGCTTGAACCATTCTTTATCTGCATGATGATTACATGTCGAGACTTGCATGCCTACTATGTCTGGGATGGCAACCTTTTGCAGCTTGTATTGTATTACATCCTTATATTTTGTATGCCTTAAGGAATAAGAGTTGAATGCTATAGTTGATGGTATCAATATCATTGGAAAGATCGAGTTACGATAATTTGTTACTAGTTTTGATTTGATACCTTGGGTGGATCTGCTAGGTGAGCAATTCATGGAAATCCAACTAAAATAAAATTCCATTCAGTTTATTCTTGTAACTTATATTTGGGTTCTCAAGTATTTTAGCACAGTATGACAATGTCAGGTTTAGGATATTGTGAACTAGATGCAAATCATTTTATTATTGCTTTTTAGGTTGTTAAACTTTCCTCTGGCAACTGGTAGAGAGTATTGTTTACCTTATTCGATATGGTTTTCTGTAAGGTGACAAGGATCAAACATTCCCAAAGCTTAAGTTATTAGGTGCTGTCCCATGCACTAATGGGATGCCAGTTTATTTGGCTTCTTACGGAGTTGATTTGGTTTGATTTTCTAAATTCAGTACGGGTCCTTCATGTAATTTCTGTGAGATTAAAATGCTGCATTAAGTTGCTGGTGATCCTGTAATGAGCAATTTTGTTATGGGCTATGTGGAAGCTAGTATGGTGTGAGATCAGCTAAGCTGCGACTATTTAATCTTGGATTGACTTGTCACCCTTTGTTATCACACTACTCTGCTATTTCTGTGGTTGTCTTAGATCCAGCAACAATGATTCTAGTGGGATTTCTGCTGCATTTTCATCAGAGTATTTGAAGGTTAATCTGAATGCACCTAGCATGATCATGTCTGAACTATGAACCTTGTTAAATTTAGTTTTGTGTCAAACTAACCTGATACAAATTTGTTTCATTAAATTATATTTTCAGAATCTGCATTTATTAGTTGTGGGAGTAATTGAGAGTGTGAAACTTAAATCTTGCAGAGTTGGCTCAATTGAAATTGTAAATATAGGTGTAGCATGAATTTCTGATTTTTTACCTTATAATTGGAAAAAGATTTGTTAGACGAGGGTTTATGCATGTTGATGTTGTAATGTCATTATTTTGTTGCCCAATCATTGACAAACATGCCACACTCTTGCGAGGGTAAGTCCAAGCAAATTGTCATGTTCCCGTAATTAGCTGTCAAGCTAAGTTATTTTGAAGCATAGTTATTTTTGGTGCTATTAGAAGAGATTTAGAGGTAAATGGCTTGAATGCTAACATGGTCCAAGACAAAGCACTATGGTGTTGTTTGATCCTTGTAGCCAACTCCACATAATGGGACAAGACTTAGTTGTTGTTGTTGTTGTTATTTTTGGTGCTCTTTCTCTCTCTTTTTATGAGGTTCAATTCTTGGGAATCAAATATTGGTTTCATTAATTTCCCAGGTACATGTAAAGAACAGCAGGTCTTCTTAAGTTGATCTGCTTGCAGTTCTGAGATTCATGGAATATAGGTTGACATTTCAGGACTGAAAATTGAATGAATTTTCCTATTGAGATTGACTTCAAATGGATTTTTCTTGGAATGGGATATGCATTCTCGTTGGAAAGCCATCTGGTTGTGCTAGCCAGTTATATAGAACACTTATATGCAATAAAAGGAAATCATTTATAGAAAAATCTTAATATCTTTGTTTTAATCGCATGCCTTTCATTTAGGAGTTAGCTCTGGACCCACATACCAATTTTGTTGGATCATGCAGGTTTCCTGTCATATTGTTAAACTAGTTTTGAGGAACAATGCTCTAACTACTTTGAGTGGGATTGAGAATTTGAAGTCACTTGAAGGACTTGATGTTTCCTACAATATTATTTCCAATTTTTCAGAGCTAGAGTTCCTTGCTGGCCTTCCATATCTTGAAAGCTTGTGGTTGGAAGGAAATCCTTTGTGCTGTGCTCGATGGTACAGAGCACAGGTATTCAGCGTCTTCACCTACCCAGAAAAGGTAAGTTTATATTGTTTGCTTTTACACTGTATGTATCTATTTGTGGCTTTGTGCTGTATACTCACATTTGACAGTGTCATTGTCCTTTTGTCTTATTGTCATTGTTATGGTATTTTTGGTTTTCACTGTACCCCAATGTCATTTTCAGATGTCATTAATTTCTTAAGTCTGCTTCTTTTCCCTTGTGACATGATATTTACATTCCTTGTTTTTTATTTTTTTTTAATCTTCCCCCCTTGCTAAACTTACATCTGTTATTCCTTGTGTTGATCAGTTGAAGTTAGATGACAAGGAAATTAGCACTAGAGATTTTTGGAAGAGACAAATAATTGTTGCCAGCATGCATAAGCAACCTGCCAGTTTTGGGATTTATGTGCCTGCCAAGGATGAGGCTACAGTGGAGGGGGGCAATAATAGAAGGGTACGTAATCAGTGAAACTGGATGTGTATATTTTTAAATGATAAATAGATTGTTTACTTTGTTGCTTGAGTTTTATGCTAACTTTTGAAAATTGAACGTATCACATTTCTGAAAATTGAACTTGAGATGCCAATTTTATCTGGATATTTACCTATCACACTGTTGGAAATTTGTTACTTTTCATTTTGATCTACATGGAGATAAACATTATAATATTATCTTTTATTTAAATGCAGAGAAAGGTCTCTCGTCTAGCCAGTATTAAGACTGAAGAAGATAGCATATGTTCTGACGAGGAGTCTGTGTCATGTGGGAACGAAATTCAAAATAGAGAGGATTGTACTTTATCTGATGATGAAGCTGAAATAGTGGATTTGATAAATAGAGTTGAGCATATGAAGAAAGAGCGTTCTATTCTTTGGTTGCGGGAATTCAAAGACTGGATGGGTAGTGCTTCTGATAAATCAGCAGAAACTAGCAAAGAAGCCATAGTTGCATTGCGTCATCAGAAAGAACATTACATCAGAAACAAGACAAATCATGAGAAACATGGTGAAATCTCAAGATATGCTTCAGACTCCGTTCTAGCTTCGGGAGATGAAAGTAGCACGAATATTTTAGAATCTGATAATTCTTTTGTCGATTTGTCTAGACAGCAATATTTTGACTATAGAGGTTCGCTTGGTAGTGCTAGTGGGGCCTCTCTATCTGACTTGGGAGGAGTGGATGGAGACCGTTTTAAATCTCTTTTACTTGAGGGGATTAGTAATTCACTCTCACAATCAAAAAGTTCTCATTCTGACACCATTGTCACCCAAAGAGCACATAGAATGTCTGGAAATGTCAGCGTATCTCCATTGACCACCATTAATGATGTTTCTGGGTCTCAGTCATCATCTGCATGCCCCTCATCTCCTCCCCATTTTCAAGAAGACCTTCTTCATCGTCGGCATCACTTAGTGGAGGAAATTTTGCAACTTTCTGCAGATTCCTTTTCAGTTGCATCTTCTGACAGTAACACAAGCTGTAGTGAAGTTGATTACAGTGAATTTGAGCCATCATCAGTACCTGAAGCTGATCATTTGCTGTGCAAAAGTTATGTGAATGGGAGTGTTGATGGCCATGTATCTCATAATCACCTGAAGGACAAGTTTTACAACCCAAGCCAAGGAATTCCTCATGAAGGAGAAAATGGCATTTGTTTAGTTGGTTCATCCAGTGACCAAACGTCTAAGCAGTGTTCAATTGATGTTGCTGCTAGCACTGACAGTGGTCAGAATACTTCTTTTGTTAGCCAAGATGCTGACTTGTTGAAAAGAAAAGTCAAGAAAAAAGTCAAGAAGAGAGTTATTTCAATCTTAGAAGAGAATCCAGATGGCAATGCATGTAATCATGAACAAGAGCAGATTAGTCAAAGGGAACGTTCTCAGCGTAATTACTCAACCCAAGAGAATGATGATTTTATTGTGACATATTTCAATGCGAGTATTGCTGATTCTGAAGCCAACGAGATCTGTAGTCATTGCATGCATTGTAACTGTATCCTTCGGAGTGAGACAATCTCTAGAGAAAGGTAATTTTCAGTTCACAAGTATTTAAGTGAATTTGATGGGTAGAATCAAATGGATTCTAACTACTTCTGAAGCAGTTTTGTTAAAGTTTTTATCACTAAATAGATAAAATTATTGGGAAAAATTCTGAAACATTTCATTATTGATGAATTTTATAGTATAAAATAGTTTAACAATGAAAGAGATATAACTAATTTCTGCATTACTTGATTTTATACTTCCTGGGTTTTTGGTCCCTAAACTAAAACGTTTCTGTTTTAGGTCCTTATAGTTGTATTTCGTTAAGGAATTGGTCCCAACCATTAAGTATTACTCCTTATGGTTTTTACCTTTTTAGGTTTTAGTCCCTATAGTTATTTTCATAAAGTATTGGTCCCTACTTTTCATTAAGGCATTTTTTTCCCCAGGGACTAACTCCCTAACAGAGTACAGGTTGTACAACTATAGAGACTTAAAACAGAAATTAGTCTAAGGATCAAAACCAATATTCGGGACATGTATAGGGACCAAAAAGTGGTTTTAACCTACCTTCTTTGTTTTTTGGTCTCTTCATCTTACGTTTCCTCATCCACCCAAAAAAGTTCAGTACTAGTTCCATTACTAGTAATCCCCTATAGGTGATATTGAACTTTCCAAAACGAGCACTTTTTTAAGAAATATTGCTGAAAGTATTCCTGTCCATGTTCTGCACTGATTATTCTTATTATTATAGTTTTTTACTTTGTAAAGTTGTTCCACATTCCTGCAATGGCATATTTAATTTATTGTTTTCCCCATGTAGAGAAGTTGCAGTATTGCTAAGCAGCCATAAGAAGCTCTATGTGCTACTAATTGATGTAGCTTCTGATGGATCAGGTAGGCTATGGCCATTTTTGTCACTAGGAACTTGCCTCTTTCTTTCATCTTCGGTGCAATCTCTTGGCTCCTCTTTTTCGTGCTTATCATATTAATTTCTGTTAAAATGTGAAATACCTTGTTTGTTTGGGGCAGTAGACAGTTGACTGGAGGTGAACATGATTTAGAACGCCTAATTTTCACCTCCACTACTGCAAACAGTGGCATCTGATACATGCTGAGTTGCCAATATTTTATCATGTTGCTCAGCTTAAAAAATGGATGCCACATTTTAGTTCTATATTCTCAACAAAATAGATCTTGAGAGCTTTCTTCATTGAAGGTTGCTTTTGTAATTGAAAGCCCTCTTGAATATGCCATCCAGGAACTCTCTTGAGTGTATTGAGTTGCCACAAGATGGAAGAAGTTTGTGAGGTTCTTGTTGGGATGGGACTTCAGGTGTTAAGGTCAGTGCATTTGTATATTTTTTGGGCTAAAAAAGTAGCAACTTTCTAAATGCATTCTTTTGTCCTATCAGGCTGAATTTTCGGGGTGGTGAAACATATCTTTTTGTAACAAGAAGCATTGAGAAATCAAGAGAGTTACTATGTAACGTACACACTTTTGATTCATGTCTTGGAAATGGTGGATGCCCAATAAGAAGGTATTTACCTTGTCAATTATTAACTTGATGAAAATATTTCTATTTATTATTTTTAAACCCAAGTCTCTGTTCAATTAAGTTGGACATTTGGCATTTTATAAAATTAATTGCTCTATGTAGTTAGGAATATATTTATTTTGCCTTTTGTTTTTAATTCTTCCTGCTATAATATACTGGGGTTTTGGAAATTTAAATGGCAGTTTGGAGCAGGTTCAGGTTGAGTTGTTTGACAACCAAATATGTGGTGGTTCAAATGTGAGCATATATCAGTATGCAATGGTGCTGGTCTGTTGTAGCAATGGCAGTGGTATGCTTCTCGCTAATCATTTTATGTTGTACTTATTTATTTATACTCTAGTCATTATGTGAATGACAAGCAGTGGTTGTTTCTTGTTTATTTCAATCATGAGCCTTCTAGATTAATTTACAGCTTTGAATTCTGAAATATGATATTTGATAAAATTATATATCAGAACTCGGTATGAAATGGTGTTGTTGGAAGAGATTGTTTTGTTAGAAGACGGGAACAATGTATAGTTCATTTAGTGGTTTGATTGTGTTATATGATTATATCCACTTATGGTAATAGTTTTCATCAAGTTTTTCTTCATTATTATTATCTTTGAAAGTTTTGGGCTGATCTTGTATTTAACTGTACTAGGGCTGAAAATGCTGAATCAGAAATTGCAATGACTTTTATGTATATATTTCTTTAATAAATATTAGTTTGCAGACATAAAACTGTCCTTAGTTTTCAACTTACAGAGGAATGGCTCTCAAGATCGTTGTTTGTGATTGACGGGTATGTGCTTTTATGCATTGAAGATGTTAAGCAGCTGTACTCATTGTCATCAGATGCACCTGCGTCTCCATATTTCATAGTTGATTCATGTTGCTCCATTACTGACATTACTGAGATGGTAAGTATTTTTTAGAATGGAGTGGGGGTATTAAGAGATGCTGAAAATATTTAATATTAGAAATGATCAAAACAATTAGATTTTAAGTCATCCCAATCCTTATCATAAACAATACATAATAAATACTCTTCAGCCATCATCATAGAAAGAAAAATTACTATGTAAAACGTGAAAAACCTGCCATTATTCCTGAGCAAATAAGTTATTTAGTCCTCCCTCCAACCCCTGGTATGGAACATTGGCTGGTCTTTCTTCTTCGTCCTCCCTTTTCACTCCCATCTGATTAAAACATTCATTGCTTGGCTTATTGTTTAATGTTACTCTTTCCAGCTCATTGAGGTTGGTGACAGCGGCTGTGTCACTTTGGTTCTGACAAATCTAGCGGAAGAATTCCACCCTTTAAACCAAATGAATCTTGAAGCTGTCAACTGGGGAAACTCAGCTCCAGGCTCTCTTAAATTGAAGCTTCAATGGTTCTCCGATGATAACCTTTTGAAGTTCGTGTCATTGTTGAAAGCAATCCATGCGGAAAAAATGGGCTGTCCTTTGGTAGTAAGATGTATATCGTAAATCTTTTTTGCTCTGTTAGTTTATATTCATTTCATTCATTTGATTTAGGTTTTCATAATTTTTTTTTAAATTAGTTTGCTTGCTCAGTGTGTTGAGTTTATGTTTCCTTTTATTCTTTGATTTATATCCACGTAGCTGTTGCTCTTTTTGAATGTATAGAATTGTACAGTAATATTCATAGAAATAATGTTGTCTCTTTTTTCTATGCCTGCTCATGAAGCTTATATACTGATTAAAAGGATGAATTTTGTAGATGATTTTAATATAGTAGGGCTATTATGTGAAATCTGCCATTTCTTATTAGGGAATTTTGTAGCTCGAAACCTTGTCTGCAACTTTTGTTATGTTTACCGCTTGAATAAGTATTCTCAAATTCATTTCTGACGGCCGTGTTTTAGGAGAAATTATTAGGTGCTCTTGGCGCCTAGTTATGCCCACTAATATATAGCATTTTTTTTTTAAAATTTCAAGCGTCGTGAGTATCCACTCTAACTATGAAATGTTGCTTGTAAGTGGATAGTATACACGTACAGAATACAATTCAACTTGGTGCTCTAATAATTTCTCATGTTTAAGGCTTAGTTTGAATCAAATATGTGATGATGAGTAGAATGGAACAGTAATAAGGAATTGGAACGATGCATACATTCCATTTTATATTTACTGATGGAATGCCCAAATTTCTCAATTTTGAATGAAATTGTAGGAATTGTAAGTTTATTGTACCGATATGATCTTCATTTGAAACTCAACCTTGAATTAATGAGGAAACTATAATGAGTAAATATTTGTTATATTGGGTGGAAATGGACACTGCCAATATCTAATACTAATTGTTAAGTGGTTCCAGGCATACCAAGATATGAATATGAAGAAGTGAACGAGAGAATATAGAATATAACACATCATTAATGATGACTTTTACGAACATTTTAGACAAAGTGGTCGCATATATATACATGTCGTCTTTGTAATTTTTTTAAATATTAAATCATTGTTAATACTAAAGAGATACATGCATCATATAATCAATTAAACTCATTTATTAAATAAAAAATGTGGTTTGACAACCGTTTGTAAATTACAGAAAGAATGAAGGTTTTTGCTACCATCAAGACTCTTAATAGTCTTTTTTATCATTTATTATGTCTTTATAAAAAGGGTTAATTATGTTTTTGGTCCCTGTAAAATTTGAAAGTTTGGTTTTAGTCCCTGTATAAAAGTTTTAATCCCTGCAAAATTTAAAAGTTTGGTTTTAGTCCCTGGAGCTAGATGTGAGTTGACTGCGCTGACGTGGACGCCTTAGGCGCCGACGCGGCGCGCCACGTGGCATAACCCCCTAAAATGTCAACCCATGACCCATGACTCATGACCCATGACCCGACCCGTTTTTAATTAAAATTTT
>QANU01050275.1:143905-165960 GCA_003254905.1 Nissolia schottii
GGTGGGGGGGGGGGGGGAGTACCTCTAGTAGCATAAAGTATGGCTGAATGCGGATTCAACAAAATGGCTTCTGTTAGTTGGTCAAGTGCTTGATCCAACTTATCTGAAAAGGCAATGGAAAAAGGATTTGGAAGATGAGAGAATTTAAAAAAGAAAAGCAGTGTAAGAAGTAATGGAAAAGGCATGGGTTGCCTTGTGATAGAGCATCCATGGCTCTTGATTTAGCTAATTGAGCGGCATCCATCGTGTCCTGTGTTACTTGAGTGGAAGGATCTCCCATCTGCCAATCAATCAATCAATCGGTATAGAAATGTAAAACAGAAGAAGAGAAGGCCAGAAATGTCAAATATCCAGCAACAGCAGTAGCAGATTGGGACATAGATAAGTAGGCACCTTCTGAGGGGGATCGTTATCAGGAGGATCAACAACATCGGTAGTATCCAAGTCTAAGTCAGATTCTATGAGGTCATCACTATCATCAACTGGTTCCTGACAGATAAACGGTTTTGTGAGTGAGTAGAACATGAAGGAAGGAGAGGAGAGGAGTGAGAGAGGTGTGTACCGTTTTGGGTTGGGGTGGGATGCGAGCACCAAGGCTACATATACACACATGCATACATAGAGTGAATAAGTAAAAGACAATAGAGAGAGACACACACACACAACAAAGTCAAGTCGCAGTGACAGACGGACCTGAGAAGATAAGACTTGAAGAAGGAAAGGGAAGGGTCGTGGAGAAGAGAGGGATTGGACTTGCATGACTCTATAAATTGCTTCAGCTCTCCTATCTTCCCACTCTCCATTGATTCTCCCGAACCTGACTCTCTGAAGGCTGTCTCTGCGTTTCATTTATTATAATAATATTATTATTATTATCATTATTATTATTAGGGTTCATCCTCCCCACCCCCAAAAAAATGGGCCTTCCTTCATTCTTTTACCACCATTATTATATCTACTTCCGTCACGGCCCATGTAACAACAACGCACTCCAAACTCAACTAATTTCAAAATAATAACAATCAGGAAGGCTAGACCCTCCTAAATTTTTCGTTTTATTTTCCACCTACCAATTTTATCAAGACATTTCACAATTTTAAGGGGGTAAATAGAAATTAAACAGAACGTTGTTATGAGATGTTATTTATAGGGATTTTTACGAAGATATTTTGCATTTCTCAATTTAGACATAGCATTGTAAATGTGAAAGAGTTGTATAACGAGTCATAGTAAATTCAATTTTTTAGGTAATATATGTGCAATTTAATTTTCTTTGTTGATGTAACTATAAACAAATGAATGACAATATAAAAAACATTCTATGATAACGGATGACAATTAAATTCTAATAATAACACAATGAGTTTAATTGTTAAGTATTATTAGTGTAGAAAGTGCTATATTATTATTAAATCATGTATTGTTAAATCAACAAAATTTATATACTCAAATTTCTAGTAACGCAATCCATGATAAAATAGAAATAAATAAAGTGTAAAAATAGAAATGTAAGTGAGATTAAATAAAGTGTAAAAAAAATGTTTGCGTTATGACCCCGTTCCTTATAAGACAAGGTATGATTGATTTTATCACATTATAATAGAATCACAGTATAAACATATATTACGCTTGGAATATATGTAAATTTTCAGAGAAGAAAAGTGAAATAATTTAGATGAATGAATGCTGGACATAACCTTACTAAGAATCCCATTACAATAGAATCAAATGGAAATGACACAATGAATTGAATTTGTACATCCATGCTGCAACATCTCTCTTTAATCAGCTAATATTGTACTTCGGGTTGCACCTCCTACACTCAAAAGCGTAAACAGCATGGGGATGAATTGTAGTTATCCCAGTGCATGACTTGATTTTCACTTTTCAATGACTCTCAATTTGTGTGTCCCCCAGCATGCATCTCAAAATCAAGAGAATGTCTAAAGTTTACAAACTACTAGTTAAGGCAGTCTACTAACTAATACGTCTAAAGCCTCTTTCATCCAAGTATGTGGACAAACTTGTTTTGCTTCAGCAACGGTTACCTGCATGATGCATGCAGCAATTCAATGAAACTTGTTAGGAAAGCATTGGAAAGGAAATTTGGGCAGGAAACAAACTTACCCATCTTCGTTTTCGGAAGCCCTTCTCGGGCCAATTGTGTAATTGCATCTTGACAAGCAAGTATATCCCTCGTGTACTATGTCTTGCCGTTTGCTTTTGTAAAACCATTTACCCAATTTACTCTGCATGCAGTGCACACAAGACAAGCAAGGTAAGATAGAGATAAAAGAAACAAATTAAAGGTGCAATGTTTGTCAAGCACTAACTTGGATATTGCCAACAACCCCAGCTTCCCCTACGCTCTCCCTTAAAGCAGCCTCTTCCATGGATTCGTCGCTTTCCCAACCACCCTGGACCATCGCATCGCATCGCATCGCATCGCACATCAAGTGAAATTAAGATCGAATCAAGCGGTGGGTGGCAAGTTGCAGAAAATCAATAATATCCCTTTGGGAACTGCATTCCATTACCGTTCTGAGCACTAAGCACTAATCACAACAACCTCTAATTCCTGGTTATGAACTCCCTTTCTCTTGTATCTGTATGGAATGCCTCTGTTCGTTTTCCAAATTACACACAATGAGTCAGATAAACTCAAATTCAAAACCATAAAACAAAGCAAAAGATGTGCAAACAATATATAATTAGATCAAAGGCGGCATTGGCAACTTGTTTTAGCAATTTTGAGAAAACCCAATGGAGAAATTGAAGAACGCACCCCACAACTTGGCGACAACCATCATCGTAGCGCTGCAAATGCCTGCCGGTGCGGGCGACCATGTTCTCTAGTTGTTTGGGGAACAAATCCCCACAAATTTTCTTGGAGAAAATAAATGGGAGAAAATATTTAAAAGGTAGGTTCCTAGAAAATAAGAGACTCATGAACCCAAATTGTTGGATGAAAAGCACAAGATAAAATGAAGACGAGAAGAGAATGAACAAGACATGAATGAGAAATGACCGAGACGCAATTGGTGGCACATCACATAAATATGCATATTTCTGGCGCACAATTGCTAGACATAAAAAGTTAGCGTGAAAATAACACTTCTTTATTTTATGAGGATAAGGTAAGGAATTATTAACTTGTTTGGATTGATTTATAATAACAATGTTTTTTTAATAGAATGTTTTTTAATAAAAAAATAAAAAAAACACTTTAAATTATGTACAAACACTCTTAAAATTAAAAAAGTATTTTTTATTATAAAAAATACTCTATTTTTTTTGAAAAAAAAATTCAAACAACTCCATGTCACTTCCACGTCCATTTTTTCCCGTAATTTTCTTTTTGATCAAAGGGAAATTCTATCGTACATGAAGTAATTTTACGGCTACAGTACCAAACTTATATGAAACAATCATAATTTAACACTCTATTTGACTATATTTAATATAAAATTTAAAAAATTAATTAGTTATAATTATAACTTAGTGATTTTTAAAAAATTAATTCCAAAATTTTTTATCAAACCCTTTGGGCTTGGGGCTGTTGTTTGGGCTTATGACATGGTGACGATGGTGTAGTGTTGCAAGAAAAGGAGGGATGGGCTTGATGCCCTGCACTCGCTGGGTTGCATTTTAATTTTGGGCTTCCAAGACCCCACGAAGGAGAAAAGGCGAGAAAGAAATGAAGAGACGGGTGTTTGAGTGAGGAGCACGCAGAGATGAGTGGTGAGGGGAGTTTTGCTTGACCACCAAGCAACTCAGCCAGCCAGCCAGGCTATTTAATAATAAATCCCACCCGGCACCATCTCTCACATCACTTGAGACTTGTCCATCTCCGGGTGGCTTCATTTCACCCGAATTCCACTCACTCACTTTGTTTTGAAATTGACAGCATGAGCTTGCAACGGAGTTTACCGCAGCGGGGACAAGAGATCGAAGAGAAGCTGATGAAAGGCGGCGTGGAGTGCATGATTTGCTATGACATGGTCCGGAGGTCTGCACCCATATGGTCTTGCTCCAGCTGCTACTCAATCTTTCACCTCAGCTGTATCAACAAGTGGGCTCGTGCCTCTCCCTTCGACTGGCGCTGCCCCGGCTGTCAGTCCGTGCAGCTCAGCTCCTCCAATTCCAATTCCAAGGACATTCTGTATTTCTGCTTCTGTGGCAAGAGACCAGACCCACCCTCCGATCTCTATCTCACCCCGCACTCCTGTGGAGAACCATGCGGGAAGCCCCTTGGCAGCAAGGACCCTCTCACTCTCTGCCCCCATGTTTGCGTCCTCCAATGCCATCCGGGCCCCTGCCCTCCTTGCACTGCTTTCGCCCCGCCTCGTCCCTGCCCTTGCGGCAACAAAGAAATCACCACTCGCTGCTCCCACCCGCTCTCTCTTCTTACCTGTGGCCACACTTGTGATAAGCTTCTTGAATGCGGGCGTCACCGGTGCCGCCGCATTTGTCATCTGGGTCCCTGTGATCGCTGCCAGATTCTAATCAATGCATCTTGCTTTTGTAGTGAAAAGGAGGAGGCCATTCTCTGTGGAGACATGGCCCTCAAGGGTGAAATCAAAGCACAAGGTGGAGCTTTCTCTTGCGGCTCCACCTGTGGAAAGACGCTCAGTTGTGGTAATCATGCCTGTCTTGAGACTTGCCATCCAGGCAGCTGTGCGGAGTGTGACTTGTCACCAAGCCGGATTGACACGTGCTGTTGCGGGAAAACTAGATTGGAGGAGCAACGCCACACTTGTCTGGATCCCATACCTACCTGCCCTCAAGCATGTGGCAAGTCCCTTCCGTGCGGGCTGCATCGCTGCAAAGATCCATGCCATGCTGGGAATTGCTCTCCTTGTTCGGTTCTAGTCTCCCAAAAGTGTCGATGCGGCTCAACTTGCCGAACCGTGGAGTGCTACAAGACAACAATGCAGAATGACGAGTTTACCTGTGAAAAGACTTGTGGGCGGAAAATGAAATGTGGGAGGCATCGATGTAGTGAGCGTTGTTGTCTGCTTTCTAATCCGAGCAATGTCCTGAGGGGGGATTGGGATCCGCACTTGTGTTCCGTGCCCTGTGGGAAGAAGTTAAGGTGTGGGCAGCATGCGTGTGAATCCCTCTGTCACATCGGTCATTGCCCACCTTGTCTCAAAACTATATTTACTGAATTGGCATGTGCCTGTGGCAGGACTTCAATCCCTCCTCCCCTGCCTTGTGGCACGCCGCTTCCCTTATGTCAGCTTCCGTGTTCAGTTCCTCAGCCCTGTGGCCATCCACCCTCCCACAGCTGCCATTTTGGAGATTGCCCACCTTGTTCAGTGCCTGTATCAAAAGAATGTATTGGCAGCCATGTACTTGTCAGGAACATACCTTGTGGTTCAAAGGATATTAGATGTAATCAGCTATGCGGGAAGACGAGACAATGTGGTTTACATGCTTGCGGCAGAACATGCCATCCCTCACCTTGTCAAAGTCCATCTGCTGTGCAAGGTGTCCGAGCTTCTTGTGGACAAACATGTGGTGCTCCGAGGAGGGACTGCAGGCATACATGCAAAGCTCCGTGCCACCCTTCATCACCGTGTCCAGATACGAGATGTGCATTCCCTGTCACAATTACTTGTTCTTGTGGCCGTTTAGCAGCAAATGTTCCTTGTGATGCTGGTGCCGGCAGCGACAATTATAATGCAGATGCCTTACATGGAGCTTCCATTACTCAAAACTTGCGTGTGCTTCTTCAACCGGTGGATACAAGCTGCAAAAGAGCTCCCCTTGGACAAAGAAAGCTGATGTGTGATGATGAGTGTGCTAAGTTGGAGCGCAAGAGGGTTCTTGCGGATGCCTTTGAGGTTGGCACTCCGAATCTGGAATCTCTCCATTTGGGTGACAACTCTGTTGCTTCTGACTTGCTTGCTGATATGATGAGACGCGATTCTAAATGGGTTTTATCAGTTGAGGAGAGATGCAAGTTTTTAGTACTTGACAAGAGCAGAGGAACTGCACGTGGTCTGAAAGTCCATGTGTTCTGTCCTATGCTAAAGGATAAGAGAGATGCAGTGAGGGTGATTGCTGAAAGATGGAAGCTTGCAGTGAGTGACGCCGGCTGGGAGCCAAAGCGTTTCACAGTTGTTCATGTTACCCCAAAATCAAAGGCTCCAGCTCGTGTGCTGGGGGTTAAGGGCACTATTCCTCTTGCATTTGATCCTTTGGTAGACATGGACCCTCGACTTGTGGTCTCTTTTCCGGACTTACCAAGGGATGCGGATATAAGTGCATTGGTGTTGAGATTTGGTGGTGAGTGTGAACTTGTTTGGTTAAATGACAAAAATGCATTGGCTGTTTTTAATGATCCTGGCCGAGCGGCAACTACAATGAGGAGGTTGGACCATGCAACTGTTTATCAGGGAGCTGCTGTCATTGTTGCGAATGTTGGAGCATCAGCAGCATTGAAGGGTAATCCGTGGAAAAAGGCTGTGGTTCAAGAGCCAGGTTGGTTACTACAAGATTCTTGGGGTGATGAGGAGTGGGTTACTGCTCCTGCTAATGTGCAGATTTGGAAGAAGAAAGAAGCCCCAATTGCTGTTTCATTAAATCCTTGGAGTGTCTTGGATCAAGAGTCGTCTGCCGCAACCGTTACAACTGAAATTTCTAGGGAACACTCCGAGAGTAGTGCTGTGTCAAAGTTGGAGCCTCCTGCAGGTGCCTCAAATCTACGCGGGCCACATGGTGGAAACTTTGATGCGTCAGAAATTTCTCAAGTAGTAGATGACTGGGAGAAGGCTTATGAGTGAAAAATAAAAAATAAAAAATAAAAAATAAAAAGGACAAGAAGCAACACTTCAATTTTTTATTTTCCCCAAATGTTTTGTTTTATTGAAAAGGAGGACCGGGGTTATATGGCCTCCCAGCCATGTTTTATGAATTCTGGTATGTCGAGGTCATTTCCCCCGGTTTTCACATTTAATTTAGCCAGCCTTCTTTCTCATGGTATCCTTATCTTTGAATTTGTGCCTGTTCACATACAAAAACAATACAATCTCTATATACATCCGAGAATCCTTTCCCAAGTTTAGATGTTATGCATGTGACTCCATTTTCAGCATCTGCTGATGTTCTTTTGGGAGGAAACCTGCACATGTTCCATTAATTGTCTATATTTTCTGTCGCACCCACATGGTTTGAACTATAGAACAGTGATAGATTTCTCAAAATATGGGGTATGTTTTATAAAATAAGAAAACAAAATTTTAACCGTATTATACAATAAACAATTATTTTTACGTTTTTATATCGAATATGATCGTGCACTTCAGTTTTAAAAATATACATTTAAGAAGAATCAAACCAATAAGAATGTGTATCGTGTATATGACATGCCAATCATTCAATTTATAGTTTAAGAGAGAAAATTGACAGTAGCAATAAAGAAGCTGCTGTAAGGTGCTATAGTTGTTGTTAATGCGTAGTTCATTAATGAGGCAACATGTGCACTCCAATTCATCATTTTAACGATTTGATGACACTTTCCATCTTTTACTACAGTAAGTACATGGCTGTCTTAACTTTTATATTCAATGCATGGACAGAAAATAGAGCTCTGTCTCTGTGTGGGCGTATGAGAAAATCTGGTAAGTCAATGTCACCTCCGGCATTCCCTCCCTACTACCAATAATGATGTAATAAAATATTGCCTAGCAAAAGAAACAAGTGCCCGTGGTGAGTTGGTATCTGCCAAACGAGGGATCAATAATAATAATAAGAAGTTTTCTTCCATTCTTAGACCAACAGGAGTTGATCCAAGTGGTAAGCGGCTTGGTATACTTTAAGCAAGGTCTCGAGTTTGAGATCTTATGTATGCAGTTATCCCCGCTGGGAGACTCACCCGCCATAGCCAAATGCGTGACCCAGTCGACCAGGATTAGTCGAGGCTAAGCCTTGGATACCGGGCAGGCATCCTAAAAAATAATAATAATAAGAAGCCGTTTGCAGATGTGATACGTGAATATCACTATGTCAAATCTTTTTCCTGTTTTTGAGGCTACTACACAATACTATTGTATTGTAGGGTCCACTCTGTCTAGACATATCTTCTTCTCCTTCTTCTTAGTGGGCTCCGTCTGATATATCCTTCCATCTGGTATATCCTCTGAAAGCATTGTCTTAATCGCTGCCCATTCATATTGCTCTCTCTTTCTTTTCTTTCTTCTCACAACTTTTATTTCCCCACATACTTCCCAAGTTTATCTTGTGCTTCTCATAATGGATCCTCCACTGCATCCTGATGCAATCTTTGATCGAGTTAAGGTAAAATTAACTGCTTTCTTGCAAACATTGATTGCCTATTGGTGTCAACACTGAGGTATGTTAGGCATATTCGTGTCAGTCAAATTCAGCTTAACTCATATTAAAACATCTTCTGCAAATCTTGCGCTTCTAGGAAACCTGGTTAAGAACTTAATTTGTTGCTCTTTTCTATCTTGTTTTGTTGTAAATTAGTTTCAATTGGTTCTTGATAAGGATGTTAAAAGGATCTAATAGCTTTTTCCTCCTTGATGCACAATCCATATTATTCAGAAGAAAACATGGAAGCAAACAATCCTCCTCTCATTTCAAATTGTTGGAGTAGTGTACGGTCAACTGAGCACTGCACCCTTATATGTATTTGGGACAATGAACACTGGAGATCTTGCATCAGAGGAGGTCGTTTATGAACTCTTCTCCTTCATTTTCTGGACTCTGACAATCATTTCTTTGCTCAAGTATGCCTCTATAGTGCTGAGAGCTGATGATGGAGGAGAGGGTAAATATCTTCAATAGCCATAACTACGTCGTTCAGATTGTGAAGTACCTGAGCCTTTATGATTAACCTTCCATGGAAAAATTTCTAGGTGGTACTTTTGCTCTGTACTCACTATTGTGTAGAAATGCAAAAGTTGGCCTGCTCCCAAGTGATAGAAGTACCAACAAGATTATGCTTTGTGAGGGAAAAACTCCTTCAAAGATCAATGCGGATTCGAAAGCGTGCAGGGCCATTGAGAAAAGCAAGATCAGTCACTATTTACTATTGTTCTTAGCCCTCTTTGGTTCCTGTATGACAATTGGGGATGCAGTGCTCGCTCCAGCTCTTTCAGGTATAGAAGTAGTCTGATCCAAACTATAATTTTCTTGGAAGAGATTGCATTTGGATGTGGAAGATTTAGTAATATTTTACCGATCTGTAGTTAACTCATTCAGCTTCAACTTGTTCATATGTTTTTCTGGCTCAGTGTTGTCAGCTTCAACTGGTGTTCAGAGATCCTTGTCAGATATAGCAGCAGACATGTGTAAGGGCTTTTACTTGGGCCATAAATAAAAGCCATAATTTTATAAAGTTCTTTTCATCTATTTGCTACTGTGTGTTTTTGATTGCCTTCTTGTTAATAACCAGTTTCCTCGTCGCCACATACTCAGGAGTCCGTTTCGAAGGCCTTAAAAAGATGTAAGTACTACACATGCTGTTGATTCACAAAAGTTCTTTTAAATTCCCCTTTGTTGCATCGAGCGATTTGTATGCTTGGATAAAAAAGTTATAGCCCCTGGAAGCCTGTTGTACACATCCATGGACATTTATCCTTTTCCACATCCTTAAATTGGTAAATCTGAACTTTGCGTCACTGCATTTGACATCATCGGTCTATCATCAATATAACAGACTCCAGATGTTAGTCACTTATATTTGATGGATTTATGGAAGTGTCCAGTTCATGCTGCTTTAACCAGTTTCTACTTTGGAGTTGGAATTAAATTGAGCCGCAAACAATTTTCCGTGCGATCACTGAATGAACAATGCCAGTGTATCTAATATTTTAGAAGAAGGAATCTAGCATGGCGATTAAATTTTCTTAGTTTGATGTCTGTTTACTTGCTAGTCAGCAGTTTTGATTGATTTGTATTATGTTAGTAAAGTACTTCGGTTTCTGCTTAATTTATTCCAGATGTACCTGTTCCTTCTGCTTGTGTTATATTGGTTGGCCTGTTCATGCTGCAAAACTGTGGGACACGTAGAATTGGATTCATGTTTGCTCCAATCATTTCTGCTTGGCTGTTGTTTGTTGGGGTATTGGGAATTTATAACATTTTCCATTGGAATGTAAAAATCATCTATAAAATATCCCCATTATACGTGTTCAAATTCATCAGAAATTTCGACGGTGGCAGATGGAAGTTGTTAGGGAGCATCATTTTATGTGCAGCAGGTGGGCTATTTTTAAAAAATCAAAATGTACAAAAAAAAATAAATTAATTTGCAAGAACCACCAAGTGGTTAATAGTCACAACTATGCGGTTTCTTTCTTGTTAGAATTGTTTTGGTTAATAACATAACTAGATGGCTATACTGTTTTGCAGGATCAGAGGCAATGTTTGCAGACATAGGCCATTTCTCCAAGAAATCAATTAAAGTATAGTAATATATAACGTTATCTGCAATTGAAAGCTGTTTATTGTAGTTGAAAATTATTACTAACTTGTGCTTGTGATGTGTCTGATGTAGATTACATTTATATGCTTCATCTATCCGCTTCTTGTTTTATGCTATGCTGGCCAGGCTGCATACATCTCCAAAAATTTACACGCTGATGGTTTTAATCATCTTAGTCAATCTATGCCGCGTAAGTTGGTTTCGAGTGCCATTTTTCTGAAGATACATTTCTTCCAGCAAATTCACTTATGAAGTGATGCTTGCTTGATGATGATCCCAGGTCATTGCAAACATGTGTTCATAGTACTGTCCCCACTTGCTTCAGCTATAGGAAGCCAAGCAACCATAACGGCAAGTTTCTCTGTCATTAACCAGTGTTTGGCATTAAATTGCTTTCCCAGAGTAAAAGTTATTCACACATCAAAAACGAGACATGGGCAGATTTACATTCCTGATGTCAACTGGTTATTGATGATTCTCAGTCTAACTGTGACTGTTAGTTTCAGAGACATGGTGAAGATTGGCTATGCAACAGGTATGCGTATGCTGATCTTGGGCAGCAGGGATTTTGATTTTGTATGAAAGAATTTGGTCTGTGGTAGTGGGATTAGGAATTAAGGTTTCCCTGTGCGTTGTCATTAATTTATGCGTGCTTGTGAGTGAAGATGTTTTCTTGGCAGGTTTGGCTATAATTTGTGGGATGCTTGTGACGACTAGTCTGATGTCACTAATCATTGCTTTGTACTGGGAGAAGAATTTGATTGTATCTGCGTGCTTTCTTGTGGGATTTGGTTTTCTTGAGGTCGCATATCTTTCTGCGTGTCTGCTACAGATTCACAGGGGAGCCTGGTATCTAGTACTCCTTTTGGTGATGACCATGACAATCATGCTTTCATGGCATTATGGAACCATGAAGAAGTATGAGTTTGATTTGCAAAACAAGGTATCAACTGAGTGGCTAATCGATGTTAGTCCAGGCCTGGGGATCTCCAGGGTGCCTGGAATTGGCTTTATTTACACTGACATTGTGGCAGGAATCCCGGCATTCTTCTCACATTTCATTACAAATCTTCCTGCATTTCACCAAGTTCTGATCGTGGTGTCCTTCAAGTCTGTGCCCGTGCCTTACGTCCCAGAAAGTGAAAGGTATCTGATAGGTAGGATTGGGCCCAAAGAATATAAAATTTACCGCTGCATTGTCAGATACGGGTATTGTGACCACATCAGGGATACGGGCGATTTTGAGGAGCAGATCATTCGTTCTATAGGGGATTTCATTTCCATTGAGCAGAGAGACATCGAATCCGTGGATTCCCCGGATGAAAGAATGATCCTTGTTGGGAATTCAGCAGCAGCGGCAGATGGGAATGCTCTGGTTCCCTTGGATGGCCCATGCGAGGGGCCGAGCCCCGTGAGCAATGAGTCTCAGATTAGTCCAGTAGTAGGTGATCATAACGATAATGGTCCCCGTCCCCGTCCCCGTCCACGTGGCAGCTGCAAGAGAAAGAAGGTCCGCTTCATGCTGCCAGCCAACAGCCCTAAGATGCAGCCATCTGTGAGGAACGAGCTGTTGGAGCTCATTGATGCAAGGGAGAGTGGCAGTGCCTACTTCTTGGGGCAGTCGCATTTGGTGGTGCGCGATGGCTCTAACTTTGTCAAGAGGTTCCTCATCATGCTCTATCGTTTCAGTGAAAAGAATTGTCGAGACTCTCCCGTTGCTCTTAAAATCCCCCATGCTGCTCTTGTGCAAGTTGGTATGGTCTGCACTATATGAGGAGCTCATCAATGCCTTGCACTTCACAACAAGAATGATCATCTATCATTGACAAGAACCAATAGGTAGGGAAGGGAGAGGTCCCACGTACATACATACTATAAATCTCCTTTCTTCCATACATCACATTATAAAAGGTTTATGTATATTTCATTTCACTCTGCTTTTCACACAAATCATCATCATGTTGGTGTGTGGTTGAATAACGCTTGCACCATTTTATTATCAATTATCAATAACCCGTCAAAAAGTGGAGGAGTTCATAGTAGAAATAAGGTGGGACGACACTCTCACAAACCGGCAGTATAAATAAAGTGGGACGCACATAAAATAAAAAATAAAATTGGAACGTGAGAATGTGCGTGCATATAACAAATATAGGATTCTAAATTGAGTAATGAGATATTATTTTATTAATTTTTTCTTATAAATTTTTCTACATATATAATATTTACAAGTGAAGTATTTCCTCTATCCATTTTTATTTGTCCATTAAAAAAATTAAAGCATTATTTGTCATTTGAGATTTTTAAGAAAGTAATAATTATTCTTCTCCCAATTTTACTTTTATCTCTTTAATACATATTTAAGAAATGGAAGGGAGAAGTTAAAGGGGAAAAAAAAGTTACTTTACTTTTTGTTCGAAAAGATATACAGAGACGCATAGATGATTTAGGCCAAAACAAAATCTGGACGATCTTAACCTACACAATATATATATCAATAGAAATGCAATGAAATGAAATATGACATTGATTGATTTTGTGGGACGAGGGAGGGTTACTGTGGGCATAATTGAAGGGAACCGACCAAAAGAATTGAAGTGAGAAAAAGTGAATGTTCTAATTAATCTAGAATTCAAAATTCGTTTTGAGGATTCTGTTTGTTCACCACTAAATAAATTCACGCTGTTAAAGGTTCTTCTTGTGGAAAATATAAAAAAGTGAGTGTGTGCATGATGATGATGATGATGATAACACGTTAGGGAGGAAGGCCAAACTTTTTCACTGCTTTATGATATAAATTGAGAGAGAAAGGGTTCATATGATACAATTTAATTTAGGGATAGCCGCCTCCTATTAACACAAAATTTCCAGAGGAGCAGATATAACTAGAATGGATGGCGGTGAGGGTGAGGGAGAGAGAGAGAGGAGGAGGAGAGGAGACAGCGACGGCAATGGTTGGGAGTTAGAAGAGGAGGACAGGATGGGATGGAAGAGGCTGGGGCGTCGGTTGGTAGTATGTTACTACGGTGGTGATGACCCTGAAGCTGAAGCTAGTTCCAACATACACGGCGGACATGTATGGCGGCAATATGTTATTCATCCTGATAACCGGTACATACTTTCCACATCTCATCTTTCCTTTTCTTTCTTTCTCTCCGTCTCTCCCCTCACTCGTTAACTGTTGCTATAAGGAAGGGAGGATTAGGATTTAGATAAAAAAAGAAGTTATTTTTATTTATTTTAAATAAAATATTTTATTGACTTATTTATTATTAAATAAGATTTACCAGAATATATATTTTATTAAAATGTTATTCATTAGTAAATGTAAGCCGATATAATATCTAATATGATAGAGATATAAATAACACAAACTAAAATATGTATTACACAAAGAAAAATATTTCTTTTTATTAAATGAAGAAAAACATATCACTTTATAAAGTACATTTAAAGAGACTAGCCTGTAAACACCGGCTAAAATAGCATGTCTCAATACTTTATTTTTCTTTAATCTAAGATATTGGATAAACACCTAATAATTTTAAATATTCAAAACCTATTTACAAGAGTACGAGGTTTACTATAATTTTTTTTTTTATCAAGAATAAAGATTTGTACAACTAATTCTTGAGACACCCCTAACCCACACTTGTTTTTTTTTTTTTTAAATATTTGTCTAATTCAAAATGACCTTAAACTATAAAATGTGTAAATTTTGGTTAAAAATGATGTTCATAGGTTAAATTTTTGGTAGTGTTTAGAGGATTTTTGTCCCACAAAGAATTATTGGGGTTACTCTTGAATGAGAAATAATGTAGGTGGTGAGTATAATGAAGATGAAACAGTTATAAGGTAGGCGTTAGAGAAGTGGAGAAGTGACATGATGGATGATGATGGTGCAGGTTGTACTTCGTGTGGAAGCATTTCATTCTGGTATGGGCGGTGTACTCTTCCTTCTTTACTCCCATGGAATTCGGATTCTTCAGAGGCCTTCCGGAGAAGATATTCCTGCTGGACATCGCCGGCCAGTTGGCCTTCCTGGTGGACATGGTGATCCGCTTCTTCTTGGCGTATCGGGACACTCACTCCTACTGCCTCGTCTACAGCCGCAACCGCATTGCCATGCGCTACCTCAAGTCTCCTCGCTTCACCCTCGACTTCCTTGGCTGCCTCCCCTGGGATTACATTTACAAAGTAGCTTTTCATCAGATGAATTAACTAACTGCATTTCTTTTGACTACATATTCCGTTATTCCTCTCTCTCTGATCTTGTTGCTTTGCAGGCTACCGGGAGAAAAGAGGCGGTGCGATATCTGCTGTGGATCAGGCTTAGCCGAGCTTGCAGGGTGACCGAGTTCTTCGAGAGGCTGGAGAAGGACATTAGGATCAATTACCTATTCACTAGGATTGTGAAGCTCTTGGTTGTGGAGCTTTATTGCACCCACACCGCTGCCTGCATCTTCTATTATCTAGCCACCACCATCCCCCCTTCCCACGAGTCCTCCACTTGGATTGGCTCCCTCACCATAGGCGACTTTTCCTATTCCGACTTCCGCCACATCGATCTTTGCAAGCGTTACATTACCTCCCTCTACTTTGCTATTGTTACCATGGCTACTGTTGGTAATTTATCAATCAATCAATCCTCTCGTGACTGGTATCATCAATTTACAGTTATATTGTGTGTTCTGATCCAATCGATCAATTTGCAGGGTATGGAGATATTCATGCCGTCAATGTTAGGGAGATGATATTCATCATGGTTTATGTGTCCTTTGACATGATTCTCGGTGCTTATCTTGTCGGCAACATGACGGCCTTGATTGTCAAAGGATCCAAAACAGAGAGGTTTAGGGACAAGATGGCTGAAATCATCAAGTACATGAATAAGAACCATGTCGACAAGCACTTGAGTAAGGCCATCAAGGGCCATCTGCGCTTGCAGTATGATCGCAGTTACACCGAAGCTGATGCTCTTCTCCATGACATCCCAGCCTCTATTCGCACTAAGGTTTTCTATTCCTATTCATCTACAGGAATCTTTCTTGTTATTGATGGTCTCATTTCTATGTTCCAACTACACTAGTCACACACTACACTTTCTAAGACTTTGACACACAAGTATGCCAAAATCTGAATGCAGCTCCTATCAACCATATGTCTGTTATGTATTGGGATGTTAATTTTGTGCATCACTTACCTGATATATATATATATATATTTATGTGCTTGTTAATGTCTGTTTGCAGGTTTCAATAAATTTGTATGAACAGTTCATTCAGAATGTTTCTCTTTTCAAGGGATGCTCCTCAAGCTTTATCAAGCAAATTGTAAGGCATTATATACTTTTTTGCATTTTGTCATCTAGGATATCAGAATAATGCTATACATATCAAGTCCGGAACGTTTCACTTTATTGTTCTCCTGATATCGTTCTTTATTGGGCATGCTTAATTATCATTGAAGTGCATATTTACTTTGTGAAAAGGAAACACCCACACAAGACTGACTACTAAATCTCCTCAAATCCCATGAAATACTTACGTCGACCAGAACAGCTACTGAAAATAATGATAAAGGTACTAATTCAATTAGTGATTTAAACAGTTTTGATAAACAAGTTTAAAACATAAAATGAAGATGAGAAAATGAGAGATTATGGGTTCGTTAGCTTGTTTTGAGACTTGAGGAAGGAAAGAAGAATGGAAGGAAGGGAAAATGGGGGCTATGAGGGTTGGATTGTGAGGGGTGAACAACTTTGTCTTTCAATCCAAGCCCTTGTTGTAGGTGGCTTCAGCTGTTGAGTTTGAGAGCAAGAGATTGTGGTGTTTTCGGATACGCCATCTAGCTCGGGATTTCTCCATTTTTGGTCCCTATGCTTAGTGTGTGTTCTCTATTCTGTTCCTCCGTTTTTCCTCCTGATCCCCCTCCTTTTCTATTTGATTTTTCCTCTTTTCTTACCCTCTTTCTCGTTCCTAGGGTTCCATTTGACTTCCTTGGGTTTTGCTTTTGACACGTCGCTTTCAGGGCTACAGGACAAAGCCCTCTGCTGCGTGGGTCCTTGTGCATGCAGCTTTAACCAAGATATGTCTTAACTCGGTGCAAATTTCCTACTAAAACTACCTAATATGAACAAACATACTTTTTGCCTCTCTCTCCTAGGTTGTTGTGAAGGGTTCCTAAAGGGTCTAAGGTTGGGGTTGCTTGCTCCCTTCTCAGCAGGTTAGCAGAGGGCGTCCAGAAGAGCCCTTGAAACCACAGTATGAGGGCTGTT
Organism: Nissolia schottii; assembly: GCA_003254905.1. Lineage (NCBI taxonomy): Eukaryota > Viridiplantae > Streptophyta > Magnoliopsida > Fabales > Fabaceae > Nissolia > Nissolia schottii. Next base: position 160,642 of record QANU01050275.1, read on the forward strand.
GCATGCTGTCATAGTTCAGTTGCTGCGAGAGCGTATCCGGTTTCTTGCTCCCTAAGTCCTAACAGCTGGCCAAAAGGCCTTGGAATGGATCCCATGACACCTTTGGGATGTGGGGCAAGGTTCAAAGCCCTCCAATCCATAACCCCTCATAATTTCCCTTCTTGTCTCTTTGTGGATCTGCTCAGGGCGTATTTTATGACACCACCCTGTGCCAAACCCTTAAAGACCACACTAGAGACAAGTGTTTATGCTTCTAGTTTAATCCATCATTGGTGATTATCCTTAACCCATATGTTACAAAAGGGTCTATATCAATTAGCAAATACCATTCTCATCGCTGCCTGTAGCTGTGATCACTGGCAGAAGTTGATATGCCATCCTTGTATTCCATCTCATTTTATGAGCTGTCTTAAAACTGGCATTACATGATGGTTTTACACTCAAGAGGAACAACATAGAAACTTCACCTTTTTTTTAGATAAGTAACATAGAAACTTAACCTGATTTTAACAGATGTATCTGATTCAACATCTGCTTTAATAGGCCACCAAAGTTCACGAAGAGTTTTTCCTCCCAGGAGAATTGGTTATGGAGCAAGGAGATGTAGCAGATCAACTTTACTTTGTATGTAATGGTGAAATGGTATGAATTCCGGCAACCCATTGATTTCTTGAACTTTGTATGCCTTTCTACATTTCTTTCTTTCATGCTTCCTGAGTTCACTTTCCCTGTTCTTTCATATTTGTAGTTCTTGATTTTTGTGTTTCTATGACAAATTAAAATACTTTTGCTCATGGTTATTATAACTAGATAGTAAAGTTATTAGTTTCATGGAAATTAAAAAGACACTCAACTTTTTAGTTGGCTGCTTTGTACACATATGGTGTTGTGATCTCTTCTTTATGGACAAGGCATTGACAGTGTATAGTAAGTGAAAAACATAATTCTTGTCCTTTATTTTCTGAACTAATTGCTCCGGACTCAAAACAAAGTATCATAGAAAATGAAGGTCGTACATTAAAAGGATAAGGAAACACGAACCAGGACTTTTATGCATGCTAGTCGCCAGTTAAACTAAACTTTTAATCAGTCTTGGATATTAGGACAAGAAAAAGGGGATTTCTCATGGACAAGTACTGAGTTATCTGATTACTACAAACAACAAGGATATATTAGTTTTTTTTTTTACTTCTTCAAAGATTTACAAAATGGGCATTGTTATTCGGTAACATATGGATTATTTTTTTAAAATTTCCACACTTGCATATTTGAGAAGTGAAATATGCGTACAAGTTCTGCAATTCAGGCCAGTGCAAGCCTTACCACATCTCATTTTTAAATCTGGCTTGACTATTTTTCCTCTTGTCTACAGCATGAGATAAGGAGTGAAGACGGTTGTGATGCAGATAAAATAATCAAATTGCATACCTATAGTTGCTTTGGCGAGTTTTCAATCCTTTGTAATATGCCTCAACCTGCCACGGTTCTAGCTCATGAATTTTGCAAGGTTTTACGACTTGATAAGCAATCCTTTAAGGACATACTGAAGATATACTTTGTAGATGGTCGTGCTACCTTGAACAATTTTCTTGAGGTATGTTTGTTGGGTTTTTGTTTTTTAACTTATTCTTGCTTACTTTTAACTAAACAAATTACCTAATATCTTAAGGCCATGGTTGACGAGTAGCAATGGAGTTTGACGAGTCTCAGGGTATATATATCCTAACTATTCCCAAGATATATTGTGATAAAAGAAGGGGAAAATAGTGACTTTTCTTCAGCAACTTTGTGATCATTCAGGCTACCAATTCATTTTGAAATAATCACTGTCACACTTATGCTTACAAAAAAAGGTGTTCTGATAATAACCTGTGACACACAAGACATCTTAAGGGAAGAAGAAAACATTTGGGGGTGTATTTTAACTCAAGGAAATTTGTAATCTATTTACTTTAGCCTTTGGAAATAGAAGTTCTGACTTTATACCTATACTCAGGGAAAAGACTCCTATATGCAATGCAAGCTGTTGGGATCAGAATTGAACCTGACTATTGGAAACCAGGAAACAGAGCTGGCTATGAGGATGAATTGTGCTGCATATGACGGTGACCTTTACCTTCTGAAACATTTGATTGCATCAGGGGCAGATCCTAATAAGAGTGATTATGATGGCAGATCACCCTTGGTATGAGCTCAATTCCATAATGAGCATATAATTATATGTAAATGAAATTTTTCTCTGGTGAAATTTTTTTTCCCCTGCTCCCTTCTTAAAAAAATATACCAAGAGAAACCATATGATCAAGACTTTGACACAAAATGCATTTTATTAACTTGATTTCATGTTTGCTATCACAGCATATTTCTGCATCAAAAGGATATGTGGATATTTCTTACTTTCTTGTTGAACAAGGAGTAAATATCAATTTCCCAGGTTAGCTTTTGAACTTCAAATCCCATTTTCAGATATTGAGTATCAAATCCCATTTTCAGATATTGAGTAAATGCAGGCATTAATCTTTTTATTTAATATGCTAGCTGGTTTGAAGCTAAAAGTAGATTCACATTGTAAACAAGCATTTATAATATCATATCAGATAAATTTGGGAATACTCCCTTGCTTGAAGCCATCAAGAATGGACATGACAAAATAGCGTCTTTACTTGCTAATGCGGGGGCTACCCTCACCATTGACGATGCTGGTAATTTTCTCTGCATGACTGCTGCAAAGAAGGAGTTGGACCTTTTAAAAATGGTTCTAGCATGTGGAATTAATCCCAATGCCAAAAATTATGATCAGCGTACACCTCTTCACATCGCTGCCTCTGAAGGTTTGTATACAATGGCTGAACTACTTCTAGAAGCAGGAGCAAGTGTATTATGTAAGGACAGGTATGACTTTTCATTTGTTGCAACTCTTTATGATTTGTAAAATTAGGTAATTAACTGCTAGCTTGAAGAGATCTTAGAATATCATTGAAATGCAGAATAAAATCATTCACTACTTTCTGCTGGCAGATGGGGAAATACACCGCTTGATGAAGCTCATACTGGTGGAAATAGAAACATGACCAAAATGCTTGAAGTTGCAAAAATATCTCAGTTGGCCGAGTTATCCAACAGTAGTATTCAAGAAAATAGAGGTATGATATGATGATATATATGATTGTGATTCTTGAGCACAGAATACCATCATATCCTATATTAGATGATCTTTCGGGTGCAGTGCAATCATATTTCATGTAAGCAGCATTCTGACATACACTTTCACCGAGTTTGCAGCAGCAGCAGCAGGAGGAACAACAACAACAACAACAGCAGATGCAATCCCGAAAAAGAGATGTACAGTATTTCCCTTCCACCCATGGGATCACAAAGAGAATAGAAGAGAAGGAGTTGTCTTGTGGGTTCCACAGAGCATTGAAGAGCTTATAACGACAGCAAAGAAACATTTGAATAATCCAAATGGTTCCTGGATTTTAACAGAACAAGGTGGCAAAATTCTTGATGTAGACATGATAAGCAATGATGAGAAGCTATTTCTGGTGAGCGAAGGAGGTGCATCAAAGTGATTAAATTTGCCTATAGTCATTCAAGTGGTGATCAGGCACGCGCAACATTAATTAGGGGCAAATAGTGGAAATTAATGCACTTATCACAACGAGTAGGTGGAATCTGATGTTTGTTGTATGGCATGGGCATGGCAAATTAATGTATTTTACGGGAAAATAAAACAAGAGAGGGAGCGATCAGTTGTTGTAACTTTCAACAGATATTTAGATCTGACCCAATCAAACGTCCAACTTATTGTCTCTCGTGAATCTGCGGCAAAGAAAGTTGCAGCCAAGTCTAATGGTTTCGTTAATTTGTGTCCATAATAAACTTGAAACTTGGTTGTATGAGACTCCCTCCATGTCAGTTAAGTTGACTATTTTTTTGAAAATTTAGGGTTTGATAATATGGTCCGTCCAGTTCACATTTTAACGTACTAATAGTATAATTCTGCATTATTTATGATCATATATTTCGCAGTATTTATGCATTAGTGAAGATAACTGTATTCATTCAGACAATTTAATTTACACTATTACAAATAACTTGTTCAAATATTTTATTACATCCTATCTAAAAGGAGAAATACCCCAAAGTTGTGACTATCTTTAATCTCGTCGGTCTTCTATTCAATTTGGAGACTTGCATTGTATAGATTTGTCCAAATATATAGGGAAAGTGTTGGAACTTTTATAGTTGTTCCCTTTGCTGGCTTCCACCTCCTTGGTGCGTGCGTGCGTACGTATCTATCTTCTATTTATTTATTTATTGATTGATTGAGTATGTATCTATATATATGGATGGATGGATGGATGCAGATATAAATTGGAAGAATGAGCATGGGTTGATGCGCAGTACTACTTCTGAGGTGTGTACTGCCGCTGAAAGAGTTCAATTCCTATCTCTCATCGATCCATGGATCAGATCTCATACAAAAACATTTATGTGAAGCCAATATATATTCCACCACTCGTGATTGATTTGGTTGGATGCAACGGCTAACAAGGGCAAAGATGGGAGGGGGATAAAATTGGAGGGCAAAAAGGGAATAAACAGAAGAAGCACGATGGAAGGGGAAAAAGAAGCAGAACACAATGATGAGGCCGTTAGGATCGACAATCATGTGTAAGAAATTCCACAAGGCAGGGACGTGCGCAGGAGCACACGAATGAGGCGCAGGAATACTAAATGGGAGGATTTCGTGGTTGGAAGGATTATGAGTATAGTAAGCATCTCTTTCTGTGGAAAAATAGAAACAAATGATACTAATTCTTCATAATGTAATATATAGATTATAACCTCATTATATAGAGGAAACTGCTGTTTATAAAAGAATAAAAGTTAATAAAAGCTAACCTAACAATTAGGAGATATTCCTATTATACAAAGATATCAATCAATAATATACAACACTAATTTATTGGACTAACAGCAGATTTTGTTCCTTAATTTTAGAGCTTCCTTCAATACTCCCCCTCAAGCTGGATCTAGAGGGTTGATTGATCCAAGCTTGGACAGTAGACGATGAAATTGTGCGCTTGGCAACATCTTAGTAAATACATCAGCAAGTTGATCATGATTCCGAGTATAGGCAGTTTGAATAACCTGATTTTGAACTTGTTGACGAATAAAATGGCAATCAACTTCAATATGTTTCGTTCATTCATGAAACACGGGATTGGCTGCGATATGCATAGCTGCCTGGTTGTCACAATAAAGTGTCATAGGGAGACTACTTGGAAAACCAAGATCAGCAAGAAGACCTTT
>QANU01050275.1:176791-214678 GCA_003254905.1 Nissolia schottii
GTATTTTGATCTATGTACATGGATGTATTTTATGTATTACATATACACTTATGTGATTTTGTATGATGGACCACTTGGATGTATATTGGATGTTCTATTACACTACTGTTACACGCTTTGATATATTCATCTTTCAGACGCATGGCTCTAGTTTCGCAATTATGTAATGTAAATAAAAATATTTGAAATTGGTCCTTATTTTCTTAAACCACTATTTTCAAAAGATAACGACGGACTAAGGTATTCCGATCAAAGGGCAAACAACCTAGTGAGCTTTGTTTACTACGTACGAGTAAACAGTTAGCTAGGGTGTTTCAAGAGGCAGTCAATATTCTTGTCGGTAGGTGGCTCAAGAATGTTGACATTCCCGTTGGTAGGTAGCTTGCGGGGGAAAAAGAATGTTATAATCCCGGTAGGTAGGAGCTTACGGGATTGTGCTATGTGCTAATTGCAAAGGCAAGAAAGATGAATTATCATGAGATGATGATTATAAGATGATGCTAATAACAGAAGCCCATATTGGTATGTTATAATGAGAACTTGTTCCCTAAGAGTTAGGGCAGGAGATAGAAGACTTAGATAATAGAAAGACTAGATTTCCCAGTCACCTAGTAATTATAAGTAGCTGCTCAGGCTTAGCGTGAATATTAATAACCAGTAGGAATGTAGTATAATTGTGACACTTAGAGACCCTTGAGCAGCGGAATTATAATTGAGAATAAAATGATCAGTGATGACTAAGGTTTCCCACTGAGAACACAGAGTTCTCACACCCACTCCTTTATGGTTCTAGGTAAGCACAACAAGGACGTCAGCGCGATACATGTTGAAGCAGACTTGAAGAAAATGAACTGAGGAATATGATAGCACGGGCTTGACTAAAGATGTTATGATCAGCCCTTAGTTAGTATGGTTTATGTTTTGCACTACTGTGAGAAAGTACATGTATGTATTAGCTATGATACTACCTATGTAAATGATTGTGAATATATTCGATGGACCCCTTGTATGCTTATTGTTTGATGTTGTTATGTTAGAATAATTATCCGTTAAGTATAATGCTTTAACATTTGCTTTATAAATTTTATCTGACGCGCGACTCATATTTTATATCATATATATATCTCGAAAAAGTTTCAAAATGGTCCATATTTTCAAGTATAAGATAATTGCGAACCTTAAAAGTAGAGGCTAAAAGTAACTCCAACCAAAGCAGATAACAACCTAATGAGCATTGTTTGCGATGTACACGTAAGCAGCTAGTTAGAGTGTTTCAAACTGAGAGGCTGACTGAGGTTGTCATTACTTGTTTGGAAAGAGTACGTTGATTGGTAAGTTGATAAATTAGGTTTTTTTTTTTGAGTAATTTTTTAATATTATACAAGAAGAGAAATGATGTGTGTATAACTATCTGTCAACTTTTATATATTTTACTCTTCATAACGTGTTTCTCATTTTTTTTCTTCTTATTCTTTATTTTTTTCTTTTCTTCTCCAATCTTATCTTTTATGAATCTCAAGAGTTTTAATTTTTGTTTCCAACATATTCATTGTTTTTTGTTTTTCAAATGTTTATCTATATGTGTAAAAAAATTTGTACATATTTGTTCAAAAGTTTGTTCATGTCTGATTGGTCAAAAGTTTGTGCATGTGTATAAAAAAGTTTATGTATTGTTCAAAAGTTTGTGCACATAAAAACCAAAGTTTTCTTCTTTGTCTTCATTTTTGTTTATGTTTCCATCATATTTTTTGTTTCTAGTTGTTGAAAAATTTGTGCACGTTAGTCCAAAAGTTTGGGCATATGTTTTAAAATGTTTGTGCATGGTAAAGAGTAAGTCAATGTGCTTAGAGTGTGAATGAGGAGATAGAGAGAATGTGTAACAATTACTGTTTGTTATTTAATGTGTCACAAATCTAATTTAATTTGGTTTTGTATTTAAAAAAATTTGTGCATTCAATGTCACTGTGTAGACATAAATTGACAACATAATTAACATTTGGATTATAGTCCTAGCATTACTCATTCAACAATAGGAGACATTCGTGCATCCGTACAAGTTTTATGTTTGAAACGATACTATTATAGACCAAGGTTCACGGTAAACTGATCTGTTGTTTGGTTTCTCAATTAGTCTTTAATTAAAGTGAACAAGTAATGATAAGATAATAATTTTTTGACACAATTTTAAAATAATAACACTTATAAGGCTTATGTTGTTTCCTTTTCTCTTTTATGTCTCCTTTTCCCTGGGTTCCTTGCTGCGGATTCTGTCCACGTATAATTTTTCTTTTGTAGCTCATCTATCTTTGATCTTGAGTGATTAATATGCGTGCGAAAGCAGTGATAGGTGTGAAGCAGTGAAGATACGCAGAATAATATATAATATATTTAATCAATCTTTCACCATATAATATAAACCACATCTTTGAATCAGCTCTAAGTCGTGATTGTGGGTAGCATCATTTCGTTTCATGGAAATCCACACTTGTTGGTTGACCCAAAAACCCAATTGTAACAAGCTAGCTAACAACAAACGTACAGAAGGCAACAGCTGTAATGTAACCAACGTCAAGTAAAGCATATTCAAACGCTTCAAGTAACCATATATACCACGCATATGTAATTGTCCGTATGAGGCGACACTTGTACGAATTGGGTTATATGTATGTGACATTTATTTATTACTTACGACTAAGGTTGCTTAAGAGTTTATGTAAATTTGTTATGACTTAGTAAATTTGAATGGTAAACTCATAAGAGTTTACATAAGTAAAAAATATATGTTATAAGTAATATAATTAGAAATTAAACATGATTAAATTTTGTATTCATAATTGACATTGAATAATATTAACTTTAAAATAAAATAAATGAAAAAAACCATAAAATATACCTTAATGCATAATACTTAGTTATGTTATACTTTTTTTCTGTAGTATTACTTTATAGTTTGATAAAACATAACACAATTATGATAAATATATAAAATCAGTTTAGTAAACTCAATAGATATTGTGTAACACACACAAAGTCAACTAAGTATCTAAAAAAATTATCTTATTTATATATCTTGAGGTAAATTTGTAAACTTGCTAGTAAAATTGAGAGTTTACAAACTCGTCCGACTTTACTAAAAAAGAATTTACATGAGTATTAACTCGTTTTGTATTGTGAAATAGTAAATTTATAAGAGTTAGAGAGTTAACTCGACAGTTTAATAATCATAGCTATAGAAGTACTACATAATATTAATAGTATAATAATACCATAAGAGTTTGCGAGTTAACTCGATAATTTAATAATCATAACTATAGGAATAATGCATAATATTAATATTATAATCATATCGTTTGAGACTTGAGTCAACCCTACGTCATTTACAAATAATAATATTTGAATAATAAAATTAAATAATATCTAAAAATATAATATGTAAGTGCATATAAATTTCACATAATTATTATATTTTATGTATATACTCACATATTATTATATTTTCATACGTTATCCAATTTTATTATTCAATTATCATTATCACAATACAGGGCATCTGGTTTCTCATGAATTCGCTCCTTTTAGAACTAACTCCTCATATCATAGCTGTACCAGTACAAACCCTCAGATTTTAAATTGCAGAAAATACTACTGGCATTATTATGCTATCTAGCTGACGAACCATATAATACAACGATAATGATAAAATCGATTACTCCCCTGCCGGTGCATTTCAATGATAATAGTAGGTAAAATCCATGAAACTGAAATTACTTACAAAGCACTAGATACTTTCTACCTAATTCAAATCATCATGAATAATTAAGAAAAAGGTTTGTAACTGCTGCTATATATATATATATATATATATATATATATATATATATTATTCAACATGAATGGATGGATCATAGGGTGAAAAGTGAATGTCTACTGGTTGGGGCCTAAGAGTGAGAGGAGAAAAGCCCTGTAGTGACCCGATGTTTCCGAGTGAACTGCATCGTTCAGCGTCTTCTTGTATTTCTTCAAATATTCAGCTTTGATATACTGTAAATCAATCTCAGCCCTTGTTACAATCACTCTTATAAGTGTGGCGTCATTGGTCCCCAAACCTTTCATTGCATTACGTAAGACCTGCATTGTGGCAAATGTGAAAAACATATCTCCATGTCTTGGCTGGCTGTAACAAATTTTTAAATGCGTACGGAACCAACTCCTCTCCCAACAAAATCAGTACAAGAGATATTGGACACGAACAAAATATACACGTGTATGTAGAGAATGGAGGGACATCACATCACCACAATCAATAATTTATGCCATATATACCATCCATCATTTCAATGAAATGACCAAAAATACTCTACCACATCACACCTATTCGGCTATTCCTATAAAATAAAATGGCCTCAGAGAAAGTGCTTGCAATTACAGGAAAATCTTTAGTTGCTCTGTCTAACCACATGAAAAATTTATAGATATGCCAGAAAGGAAAAAGTAAACTTGGTTGATGCATATCTACATTACTTAGTTGTGCTAAATGTATGTACTCTTCATAAAGAGACTGTATTAACATTAAAATATGTTCTTCAAATTTCTCACATCTTAAGCAGCACCAGCACCAGCACCAGCACCAGTCATCTCATGATTATCACTTGTGACCCTCGTCCTTGTAAAGAATAGTTGTCATTGAAGGCAAAAAATTGATGGCTCCATCCAAGTTTAGAAACATCACTTGAAGCAATTACCTAAAGTTGAAGTCAAGGGGGAAGGAATACCTTTGCGAAATAATTTGCTGGATTCTCAGCGCATTGGACTATTGTCAAAAGTGCATGAGCGAAATTCCCTGATGTTTCCTTCTTTATTGCCTGATATAAATTCAGCACCAGGAAAAGACCCTTAGAGAGAGAGAGAGAGAGAGCATATGTATCTATGTAAAGGAAATAAAAAGTGGTAAAAATACCTTCTTCAGTGAGTGTCCATACATGCCACGGTAACAAGAGCTTACGGCAGCCAAATGCGCGGCACTCCGTTCACTGAATATTTGCACAAAAGTCTTCTCATCAGTTCCCAGTCTCTTCTCCCCTGCCTTGTAGAGAACCTTTGCATCCTTCTCAGCCATTTCTCGATTAACCTCAGGGCCTTCATGACGTGGCGTGCTAACATATGCAAGCAAAATCTGAAACAAAATGAGACGGGATTTTTGCATCCCATATATGAGAAAGAATGAATGAATGAATCAATCTCTCATAAGGACAGTAAATTAAAGGTGGCATGAAAAGAAAGTAGCATCAACAGAGAAAGTAGCACATCAATCCTAACAGGAGGACCTTTTTATGATCGGCAGAGGTGTGTCTTTGAATGTCATGGTCAAGAAAGACGCCAAACTTGGAATGGTAAACCTGTCTGAGATATTGAAGCTGTGAAGGGGTGCGGGAGCATATGACCTCAGTGGCGGCTTTGAGGTTGTTGGAGACAGTTAGAGACTGCTTGAGGATTACTGCATCACGTCCGGCGGGGTCATGCATCCAAAGCAGAACTGCAGTCTCCAACTTGCCAGTGAGTTCGGAAGACAAGCGTTTGAGGAGGTCCCCGGAATACATTGCTCTGTATTCTTGTTGGAGGTAAGCACGCTGTGACGCATCTCGATGAGCAACTACATTGATAACAGCGCTTGCATCACACCCAAATCCTGCCACAACACAAGACGCATTGGATACCAATGAATTATAAAGATTCATCAATTATGTTGTTTTTTATTATTATTATTATTATTATTATTATCACATCATTACCAGAAAGAGAAATTGGAAGAGAGAGAGAGAGAGAGAGTACCCTTGAAAGCAGTGTAAAGTTGAATAGCATCGTCTCTGGGGGAAGGAGGAACATGGGGTACACTCAGGGTAGACATGATGATGATGACGACGATGTTCCGTTGTTCCTTTCTGTATCCAAATTCCAAATTACACCCAAAATATAAAAATAAGCAAATAAAAACTCTTAAATTGTTTGTTGTTCTATTCAGAATCGCACTTCAATACATACATACATACATACATAGAGGGAGAGGGGTTGAGTTGATCAGACCTGATAATAATAATAATACTATGGAATGGAGAAATGGTGGTAGGCGATGGATGGATGGAGCCGAAGCGTGAATGAAATGAATTGGGGAAAAGGAAATGCAAAGCGACCTTAGAATTGAAAGGGAAATGTCAGCACAACACTACTTTTGATAATAATAAGATGAATAATAATAAGAAAATAAAAATAATGTATTATACAACACAAAAAAACTAAATGGATCTCACAATATTTTTTAACTCCTTGTCATTATCCAAAAGTGCTAATTCACCACGTTGAAGTGAATTGAAACTTCTTTCCTTCCGTTCCTTGTAATAATAAAAAAACTCAGCAGGGCCAGGCAGCCTGATTTGATTAAAACAGGCACAGCATATGCCCATAGTCGGTTCACCCATTTCCATTTTCCATTTAATACAAAACTCGGGCCGCCGCTGGACTTGCCTTACCATTTTAAAATAAGTATAAAAACGAATCTTTTTCAAAACTAAAAAATGACGACGACGATGACAACCAATTATTAAGTAAAGTAGCAAATAATACATTATAAAAAAAAGTTATTAATAAAAAGTTTTAGATTTTTAATACATTCAGTTCATTTGCTTTTTTTCTTTTTCTTTTGTGTTGGCTTAGTTATGACTTCTTAAGCTTTTAACATTTTTTAACGTATCAATTATATCATCATATAAATTTAGATAATCATTTCAATTGCTTTAAGTGGCTTGTTACGTAAGTAAATAAATAATATATGAAATAATAAATTAAAAGAGAAAGAAACAAAACAATTATATCCAATACACATAAAAGACCTTATCTATTATCTTCCTCTTACATTATGATGTGAATAAAAAAACGGGCAGAGCCACAAAATACCAAAATATTACCGAGAAAAAATTACTAAATAACAATTAACATATCATTTATGAAGCTAATACAAATCACATACAATATTTAATATGATCAATATATTTTATCCAATCGCTTCGGTTCAATATCTTTTTAGGAACATCAAATTCATAGATAAAAGCATACTTATTAATTTCTCTTTCATTCATGAGTTTTATATTGCCATTTTTTTTTCTTAAAATAAAACATGTAACTTATATTACATTAAAAATCAAAAGTATTTTTTTTAAGAGACTATAGTATAGTGGTTGCCTAAATATTTCATCCATATATTTGTCAATCTTTTGAATAAGCTCAATTAAAATTTGTAAAAAAAAAATAAAAAGTGGATGATACTTAAGAATTTATTATTAACTATTACTTAAACAACAATTTTTATGTGAATTAAAAAAAAGTTGTAACTTTTTCCAAACTTTTGGTCTTCTTCTATGATTATTATCATCAATGATTTAATATGTTTTTAGTCTCTATGATTATTCTCATATTTTTTTTTGGGTTAAAAAACATCCCTTATAATTTTTTTTGTAAAGTTTTAGTCTTTGTCGTTATGTTAAGTTGTTAATTCCTGACATGACAGTTAACTTGACCACGATTAACGCAACCATTATTTCCTCTATTTACTCCCACCCTACTCTCTTGTTATCTTCTTTTTCTTTGTTATAGCTATGTGAGTCGCCGCCCTTGTTACTGCTAGCGAAGCGAGTCCACCCACGTGACCTTCGCGGCTAAGTTAAATTCTATAGTAGTTAACGATTTAACATAATAGCAGGGACTAAAACTTTACAAAAAAATTTTTACAACAATTTAGTAAAAAAAAATTATGAGAAGTGAAACAGAATTTAAAATTTATAAGGGATTAAAAACATATTTAACTCAATAATAACTTTAAAAGACATTAAAAAGAAAGAAATTTGTAAATTGAGTCAATGGATCTACAGTTATTAATTTATTTGTCTTTGCATTTGAATTATATATTTCATCTAGGTAAGCACCACGTTAGTTGTTACCCAAAATTGTGTAAGCGCTAATCGATATTCCGAGAGATAGAAAGGAGTCCAATATCATCCGTCAACAGGGAAAGGTGAAAAAATAAGGAAGGTGGAGACGACCTGATATTCTATTGATGTAAGCACTCTTAGAATATTTTTTGTTGTGTTTTAAGTGGTGGATCCCATTCCCAAATGGCAGGATTTGAATGTAACGATCAATTAGTTTAGGTGCCACTCCAGGAGTATGTAATAATTTACATAATTTCTCAGGGGAAGATCACTTTTCATACGTAAAACCCAACAAAATGGAGGAACAATAGTCACAAACTTACAGAATTATTTATGTCCACGCGCAAAAAGTTGATAAGACTCACAAATACGTGGGCATATCAAATCTTTGACATAATATTTGTGAAATTCATATTTTTTTAATACTTGAATAAAAAAAATTTAAATTTATATCTATTTAGAATTTCTCATCAAACTAAAGCACACATCTTCTATCTATTCTCTATTCTATTTCTAATAAAACTTGAGTAGTCCCACTCATAGTTTTACACTTAGAACAACACTACTCGGCCACGTGTCAGCTCCACATCCATTTTTCCCCGCCCAAACCAAAACCAGTGCTATGAGGCTTGGCGAACTGCAATATGAAGCTGTGAGTCTACAACCTAATATTTCTCAACATTCCCGTGTAAATTCATGCTTCCATATGAACTTTTTTCCTGGATTCAAACCAATTAGTACTACCTATAACTATTATGTAGATTAGATAGACCCTCGAAATGATGGATGTGCAAGTAAATCCCTAAATCTAGGAAAAGCTGATTTCAAACTTCAAAAACTTTTTTTCAATTTACCAAATTTATAGGTCAAGCAATGTACATAGGTCACAGAAGCGTGGTGGGTTCTACCATTAGCGCTGGCGGGAATTTGCAATCCACCACCATCCACCCATCAATTTGGAAATTTGGAAATTTGGAAATTTCACTGCAGAACATTACTACGTATGTATGCACATTATATATAAGCTCAATGTTGAATATATATAATTTTTGTTGGTGCTCTCCCTATCATAAAGGTTTAACCTCACATTCATTTGTTTGGCCTATATCTTTCATTAAATCTCATCATTAAATTAGGGGATGCAGGCCACAGTTTCATATTTGATGTGCCGCTTATATCTTTCATTAAATATCAACATTAACAAATGAGTCAGTATTGTTAAGCTCCTACTCTACTGACTTGATTTTTATTTTTTTATTTCATTGGTTGAAGGTTATAGATAAGGAATATCTTTATTGATATTTATGGTGTCCTAGTATGATTACATAAGTGCGGTTAATCTCACAAAACTACCATGGTTGTTCAAGGTATACATCACTCGGCTTTGGAAAGTACCAAACAAAGACAATAAATTCGACATTTTCTCCATTGAAATGATATTTCAAGATGAAAAGGTTAGTGTACAAACACTTTCAATTATAAACTGTATATTAGATGAAAAGTTATCCAATGTTTATTGTGTTTTAGTTAAGTGTAGGATTCTCCTTATCTATATGATTTTCCTTTAGGGTTTTTACTGTGTTTTACTGTGTTCCAGTATTTGTACAATATGATTTTATTGTTGGTCTGTTGATATCAATATTTAATACTAAAATTTTAAGTTTAAGGCAAAAATGAGATTGATCCTTTAAGTAGTGTTAAAAATATGATAATCATTAAAGATCATTTTTGGTATAAGTTAGTGCATATGTAAGCTTCTTACTTTTTAGTGCTGTTAAAATAAAATGCAACTACATTTTAGTGCACATGTAAACTTTTTAGTGCATAAGAAGAGTATATCTATTGAACAACTACTTATTTATTACACAGGATTACTGCATTCATGCAACTGTGTCGAAAATTTTGGTCAACAGTTTTAAGGGTGTGCTATGTGAAGGGAGGTTTTTTATCGTTCAAAACTTCATAGTTAGTACAAATAGTAATAAGGTCATGCAACATAAGTAAAAATTCACATTCCTTAAAAGAACAACGGTCACAGATGACGTCTCTTTTATTGCTGGGCCTTTCAATTTACAACTTATCTTAAAGATCATTTCCGATCAAGAATGAGAATGAACTTATTGGTCAGTGGTTACTCAATACATAATCACAGAGAACTCATAGCGTTAGGGTAGATAATTTGGTCCAATTGAAACTCAGCACTTGAACTGAGTTGGTGGGCAGTACTATTCCAAGATTATGTAAGTATTCTCAAATGAAGCATTTATTTTACTAGTAGGGATGATTTTACTAAGTGAAAAATAAGACTATAATGATTATGGATACAGAAATACATATGTGAAAAGGGATGTATAATGCTCAGTTAATTGAAGTAATTGATGTATGCTCATTTACTTTACATAAGTATGCTCGTACATAGGTTCAACTTGAGACCACCGTATATGAAGTTTATAAAATAACATTTAACACACACACACACCCAATGAAGTATAAATGCTTAGGGGGACACTATTGCCATATTACACTAATTGATTCATTTCATTAGATGATTTGGGTGAGATTGTTGATAAAGAAGTACCTAAACAAATGCTGACACAGAAGTGACACTAGCTAGTGCGTGGTTGTATACATTGAAGACTTAGAGTAAGTTTTATGAGATACAAAAAGAAAACTATCAGGTGCTTCTTCAACAAATTTGTGATTTCTAATTAATTATTGCACTTTACTTATATTTCAGTCACAACCGTCTGAGCTGCGCCCTATTTGACTTTCTATACTTATTTGACTAATGAGCAAGCTTATCATTAGTCCATGAATTTAGAATACTATTTCTGAAACAGTGGATAATTTGGCGTAAGATTTTTTTTAAAAGGTTAGGGTAGTTATAAGGGTCACTCTCAGGATCATTGTAGCATTCAAAACTTTCAACACTATCATTGAGTCTTAAATCATTACTCAGAGTGAAAATCATCCTCATAAATTGGGTTGATAATTGATCCTCAATGTACTAAACCCGCTCGATCAGTTGGTCTCATGTTGATACGCTAAACCCTGTGTCACTAATTGTTATTTAGGGATGCTGCTTTCTAAATTATACACTAATGCTGTGCCTTAGTTATCGTACAAAACGAATTTCCCTATCTTTTTATTACCAAACATTTTATACACCAATAATCAAAAAGTAGAGCATCCCTAAATTACTACTGATATACATTGACACGGAGGTTACAGTGAAAAAATTTAAGGGATAGCAAGCTTATTGACCCAATTAAAAAATTATAAACAAGAGTCTACAGACTTGATGGAATGTTTTACTTTGTACATAGGCAGAGTAGGTAGGACTGCAAGATTTCATTTGCTTTAGGGATAAGATCTTGACCATAAAGAGTCATCAGTAGTCACCATCCCTGGAATTTAGGCAATTAGTGACAATTCAGACGGAGTAATCTGCAAGCAACGGAACTCAATCTAAAACAGTACCCTCCTATCTAAACAAATTTACGTGAAAAGACTTTATGGAAATATATATCAACTTTCTATGTGGACTAAAATAAAATTATTACTGACTACTTACGCTATATTTTAGTATAGGAAATAAGAAAACAAAGCTATATAGATTTTAAAAAAACGGTTGATTTCAGAGGGATAAATATTAACAAATTGAAAATCTCCAAGTTCAGTAACAGTTCAGCTGATCTCAGTAGAATAGTAGGACATGTTAGTGATATATGATGTAAAGCAGAAAAGCACTCTATGTGGATAGAGTTACCAATGAAAGAGATGTCAATTTTAAAGTGAGTGATACATGTCAACAAGTTGAGTTTTTTATTCTTTTATCCTTGTTAGAGGAATTAATTATTAAAATACCCTCATTTTAAAATACATAACCTAATTATCACCGTTTGAGCTGGCGTGAATTCTGCGGACTGCTTGGACGGCCACGTTAGATTCGTCAACATGGGTGGCGAATATGGCCTAAATTCGCCAACACAGTTAGCGAATTCCTTACAAACCTAAATATATAATTTGTCCTAAATTCGCCAACGCGATAGGCAAATTCAACATGAATTTGCTACTTGTGTTGGCGAATCACTACACACGTGCCCTAAACCTTGCAAACCGGTTTGACGAACGCTTGCGAATTCAACCCGGATTTGCCACCCGATTTGGCGAGTTCGCATTAATGATGTTGATAAATTATATAATAGGTTTTTAACATAAAACCATATAAAACTATATAATATCCAAACATTATTTTATAGGCACACAAAATTCTTAATAGATTATAATGCATATTACACATATATATGATGGAGGGTGCAAAAGTCCAAAAAACATGGTTTCTTGGATAAGTGCAAAAGCNGTAATAATTTACATAATTTCTCAGGGGAAGATCACTTTTCATACGTAAAACCCAACAAAATGGAGGAACAATAGTCACAAACTTACAGAATTATTTATGTCCACGCGCAAAAAGTTGATAAGACTCACAAATACGTGGGCATATCAAATCTTTGACATAATATTTGTGAAATTCATATTTTTTTAATACTTGAATAAAAAAAATTTAAATTTATATCTATTTAGAATTTCTCATCAAACTAAAGCACACATCTTCTATCTATTCTCTATTCTATTTCTAATAAAACTTGAGTAGTCCCACTCATAGTTTTACACTTAGAACAACACTACTCGGCCACGTGTCAGCTCCACATCCATTTTTCCCCGCCCAAACCAAAACCAGTGCTATGAGGCTTGGCGAACTGCAATATGAAGCTGTGAGTCTACAACCTAATATTTCTCAACATTCCCGTGTAAATTCATGCTTCCATATGAACTTTTTTCCTGGATTCAAACCAATTAGTACTACCTATAACTATTATGTAGATTAGATAGACCCTCGAAATGATGGATGTGCAAGTAAATCCCTAAATCTAGGAAAAGCTGATTTCAAACTTCAAAAACTTTTTTTCAATTTACCAAATTTATAGGTCAAGCAATGTACATAGGTCACAGAAGCGTGGTGGGTTCTACCATTAGCGCTGGCGGGAATTTGCAATCCACCACCATCCACCCATCAATTTGGAAATTTGGAAATTTGGAAATTTCACTGCAGAACATTACTACGTATGTATGCACATTATATATAAGCTCAATGTTGAATATATATAATTTTTGTTGGTGCTCTCCCTATCATAAAGGTTTAACCTCACATTCATTTGTTTGGCCTATATCTTTCATTAAATCTCATCATTAAATTAGGGGATGCAGGCCACAGTTTCATATTTGATGTGCCGCTTATATCTTTCATTAAATATCAACATTAACAAATGAGTCAGTATTGTTAAGCTCCTACTCTACTGACTTGATTTTTATTTTTTTATTTCATTGGTTGAAGGTTATAGATAAGGAATATCTTTATTGATATTTNAGTGTTTATATACCTTTAGTAGTTGTTGTATTGGTAAAAAGAGTTGAGAAAGAAGTTGGGCTTGCGCGCATGAGTCAAAGCCATTCAGACTCTCCGAAGTACAAATCAATCGATTTGGCCCCCTGCGCGCACGACAAAGAGCACGACAAAGAGCGTATCGGTCTTTTTGCAAGCATATTTTTTGGACTTTTGGCTCTTATCCGAGAAACCATGTTTTTTGAAATTTTATACTCTCCATCATATATATGTGTACTATGCATTATAATCTATTAAGAATTTTGTGTGCCTATAAAATCGTGTTTGGACTCGCCAAACCGGGTGGCAAATCTGGGTTGAATTCGCCAGTGTTCGTCAAACCGGTTTGCAAGGTTTAGGGCACGTGGGTAGTGATCCGCCAACACAGGTGGCGGAATTCATGTTGAATTCGCCTGCCGTGTTGGCGAATTTACGCCAAATAATGTGTTTAGGTTTGTAAGAAATTCGCTGCCCGTGTTGGCGAATCTGACGTGGCTGTCCACGCGGTCCGCGGAATCCACGTCAGCCCAAACGGTAATAGTTAGGTAATATGTTTTGAAACGAGGGTATTCTGGTAATTAGTTTCTCTAGTGAGGGTAAAAGAGTAAAAAACTCCAACAGGTTAGAGTAACTGTGTCATATAAAAGCCTATAATTGAGATAAGTGATTTCGTGTATTAAAATTGAAGCTAATAGTCTTCCTTGCCAGGTAAGATACCTAATTTTTTTGGTGGAGAGCTTTCTTAACCTATCAAGTTATAGAGGCCAACTAAAAAGTGGTTGAAAAACTCTAAACCATCTACCACTGAGGTACCATTCATAAATCAGATCAGACTTTTAATGGTAAATCATACGCGTTGAAGAGATCCATAAGTGTGTGTATATATATATATAAATAAATGTACAAAGATCAGTCATCCACTTAAAACTAATGTAGCCAATGTTAATTCAATTCAAATATTAATAATAGTGTGTAGAGGATCCATCTATATCCTTAAACAAACCCAAACATGAGTGACACACCTCCTACCACTAATTGCTTTCCTTCACTCCCAGATGAGGTATTAGAAGTTGTTTTCTCAAGAACTGACACTCATACAATTGGAAGATGCCTATCACTGTCTAAATATTGGAACACGTCTAAATACCGGAACACATTGCTAACAACTGAGGATTTTGAGCTTAAGCATTACAGAACATGCCCGAAGGATGATTCTGCTCTATTGCTACATTATGGTTATCCTGTGAAGACTGAATCCAATAATGTTTTTAGGTGGGTACGCACTGCTAATGGATTGGATTTGCCTTCTCCTAAACCTTTCTATGCTTTAGGAAAACTAGCTTGGTATTCCATTGTTGGTGTTAACAATGGGAATGTTTCCTTTAGATTCTCATTATCAGGGTTAGATAGCCATATTTTCCTTTGGAATCCAACTACCAAAATGAACAGAATAATTTATGATCATGTTATGGATCATAAGTATTTATTCATTTTCGGGTATGCTTTTGGATATATAGATAATTCAGTCCACTACCAAGTAGTGCAAGTTGATAAAAAAAATACCAATTTCTTATAATCTTATGAACTAAAGTATCTTAATTGTATAATTCTTCTTTTCTTCACAATGTCTGAAATGATAGCTTTTTGTGTTCGATTTTTTAATGCTTATTTGTTTAACCAAGAAATGTCTTATGAATTACGGTTTATGGTAATTTAACTATGCCAGTTGGTTGTTTAGTCAAGTTAATTGTATATAGCTTTGATCATGTTATAATTTGCAATTCAAAACGTGTAGACAAATTATTTGTTGCTCAAAATTCGTTTGTGTAAAGTTAGTGACTTCATGGGTTTGTTGCTTTATATAGACTGGAGAAATTTCATTATCTTTCATGGAAAAACATGGCAGAATGTGTTAAGATGTCATGTACACTATTAATAGGAAAGATAATTGTTTTCCACTCCAAATTAAAAAAGGGTGCTACTATGGAAACTATTAGGCAAGAATTTAAGCAGTTAATCAACTTTTACAACCTAAAAGACCACTATGTCATAATGGCAAGATATGTTTGAAGGCAATTTGAGGTATGAGATTGATTTAGGTATGAGATTGATTTCCGAAGAGAGCAAACACAAAACATGTGTTATTCCACCACAACATCTATATCAGTATATTATGAATCAATATCAAAGTGTCACACATGCAAATAACCATTCGATACCTCCAATTGTTCCTTATATCCATCATCCAAAACCACCCAATAATGTTATTCGAGAAGAAGACCATATGCCTGCAATAGTTCCTCATATCAAACATTCCAACCCACCCAATGATGTTATATCAGAACAAGACCAAGGGTATACTTTTGTCATTCATATTTTTTAATTGTTTAAAAATTACATTTTAATAATCATAGGTAGATCACAGAATTTATGAGGTCGATCACTACACATCAATGGGAGTATGCTTCAGTGCATTGTTATTTGCACACATGAAGACGTTTATGATGTCTTTTTTTTTTTTTTTCGTCTTCATGTGTAATTAAATATCTGTGGAGTATAAGTACTGTATTAGTTACTAAAACAAAAATTAGTTAATCCCTGAACAACATGTGCTAACCATATTTGTTAAAACTTATGTATTTAGATGTGATATTATGAATAATTGAAATTGGCTTTAGATGTTTATTGCTAGTAACAATTTAGTTGTAATCTAATTTTTATGTCTTAATATTCTATAATTAAAATCAAGTAGTGACACCCCGCGCATCTACGCACCGGTCCAGATACTAGTGTCAGAGAATAAAACAACGGGCAAAGACTCTCGTTGAATTTGGGAACAAAATGGTCGTCAAATTTTTAATAAGAGTTATATAAGATTACGTTGATATCCTTTCTCTTCATCTCTTACCCCACTTCAATCTCTTCCCTCTAGACCATCTCTCTCCTCCCTCAAGACCGTCTCTCTCTGACCGCGGCCTCCGGCACTATCACCTTGCTTCAACTTCAAATTTGAAATCTTTTTCAGATACGGAAATGTATAATCTTTTTCAGAGTTGTTATTGAATATTGTTTGAGTTTCGAATTTGTGGACCCTGGATGATTCTGGGTTTCTAGGCGACGGTGGTTTGGGTGGAGGCGCCCTTACCAGCGACAATGACTGAGGTAACGACAGGGAAGGGACATGCCCGCGATAGTGTTGGGTCGGGGCGGGAAAGGGGCGCCAGTGGTGGTGGAGGCGCTGGCACTGCTAACAGGGATAAAGAGGGAAGGAGGTGGTGGTGACGTTGGCATTGGAAGGGGTAGTGTAGGGGGTGGAGGCGGCGGTGGGAAGGAGATGGTAGGGTTGCAAAATTGATGATTGAAAGGAAAATCACAAAATTGACCAGGTAAAATTGATAAATTAAATAAAAGATGAATTATTATATAATTATTTATTAAATTTAATCTTGACCCATCATTTATGTTTTGGGTAGTTGAGATTTATCAACCAACTTGGTCCTACACTCAACCTGGACCAAGAAAGTTGAAGCCTAAAACAATGTCCAATTTCAAACAAAAGAAGAAACCATTATGCATCACAAATTGATTAGTCCCTCTGTCTAATATATACGAGAAGTCAATAAATCTTCGAAGGAAGGAGATAGATCAGCAAAGTTTATGTAGAAAGAAAAGACGAATATCTATTTATTTACAAATAAGTAAAGGGTGGAGCTTGTCTTGGTTTAAAACTATTTACCTAAACATGGCATCCTTCCAGTGCCTCGACGAGGCTCAAATCCATGAACTATTCACAAGTAACATCAGCTGGCAGTCTATACGTGCGAATGACTCGAATCTGAAGCAAAAACAAAGTGGGAGTCAGAAAACAAGCGGGTAATGCTTGGTGAGTACTGAGTATAATAATTGACATTATTATCACAATACCTGCAGAATTTAATAACGTTTATCAGAAAACCAAAATACAACAGAACATCCATGATGTATGGCAGCAATTGGCTATATGAGATACGTGTAATTGACTGAAAAGTATTTAAAAAAGAATTAAAATAAAAAACAAACAATAAAAGCCATGTTACATGGAATTTATACCAATATCATTACTTTGTTCCATCGCTCACCATTGATCTCATGTTGGAGAGATAAATAAAAATAAATAATAAAAAAAAGAGCAGATTGAAGATGACAAAGGAAGTAAATAAATCCCCAAATAAGCACAATATATTAAGCAAATCATGTCAAGTTGGGCAGACAGGTAAACCCGGGATATGGCCAGGTTCTAAAATGGAAGAACAGAGCATATATATTGCCTGAGCCAAAGCATAAATTGTACGCAAGATTCTAGCATAATCTGTTCCAAGCATTTGAATGACCAGATCTGCCAAAAGTGTTCCCCAAAGCCTGTTTCATAAGCCAAATAAAATGGTCAGAGATACCCACTAATTGTGCCTCAGATAGTAGTAAAACCTGAAAGCAAAATAAAAATGTTGCTGATTAATAGAAGGTTGTCTAATGACTGCTGATATTAGTGGAAATTTAATAAGGGTCCCAATGGACAAAGAGAGCAAGGACAGAAAAATAAAGTAAAATATAATCTACATAGAAGCACCAGATTATTTCTGACACTGGCAAGGAGTCAAGGATTAAAGGACAAGCGTTTGAACCTTTTTCTTTCATTTTTAGACCCAAACCCCACTAAAAATGAATATTGAACATGAGACCATGACCACTTTGAAAAGCAACCAATTTTTCTTCAAGTGGGAAAAAAAAAAGAGTACGGGATTTGCAAAAAGATGCAGGCCAAATTAGACAAAGAGATGTATCAATGTTGGTTGGTTTAAGTGATTCAACACTTGTTTTCCTTAAGCAAGGTTTCGGGTTCGAGTCAAAGACTAGCAATGAAAAAGCTTTATCCTCATAATGGGCCGATCCGGCTCGAGCCAGATTAGGTTTCAAATACTCGTGATTTTGATGAAAAATATTTAGACAGAGATGTGCCATATTCCAAACTAGGATGTTGTCCCACGTTCCTTTCTATGTTCAATCACCCAAAAATTGCTAATACCTTTTTCTTTGGTGCTATGAGGTAAGCCAAACTAGATAGAATAACAAAAATCACAGAGCAATAGATCACAACTGAGTGTGAGAGAAAAGTTAAGTGGAGTATCACCATGCCAACTAGCTGCATCATCATAATCTTTTTTGTATTTTAGGAAACTGAGATTCCTACATGCATAGTCTTGTAAAAATAACCTATGGCTATGAGGTTGACTGATCCTTTCTCAATTGAGTTAAATCTCAACTAAAACATCACCACAGCTATCATCAAGAAGGAAGAGTTACGGTCTTGAATAATGAAAGTAAACAGATAGATTCGTATGGTCAACCAAAAATATATAAAGTAAGTTTTTCAGTCTTCCATCTAAAATATGGGCCAGAACTGAAGCCGGAATCTTTTTTTATCAACATATAAACATCTCGGATTTTCTTAATCAGTGAACAAAGCACTTCCCCTCCTTCATAAAGAATTACAAAGAAAATTTTAATTAATATTTATTTTTTTGATAAAAGAAGAATACAAAAATCAACAGAAAACAAAAGAGAACATAAAAAAGCAAAGTACTCCCATCTCTCAACATATTGGAGAGAGAAATTGGTTTAAAAAGATCATGAGCTTTACACCAAGCAGAGGCACAAACATTTTATCTAATCGCAAAGGACTTACTTGATATTCTATCTTTAAAAATATGAGAATTTACGCTCCAACCTAATACCACAAATAGAGGCATAGACAGCACATTGCCACAAGGATTTGTCTTCCTTCCTTTTCCTAAAGCCACCAAACCGAACCAACAGGAGCCCAACTTGAAAACAAGACATTGATTCAACCTTTTTTCTCATCTCATCAACCACTTCATTAGCAATCAATGCAGCATCTAAGATTTATCTACCAGTCACAAATGCAATTTGATTCTCTGAAATAGTATTTCCTAACACCTCAGAACGACTGGGGGAGAGAACCTTTGCAATGATCTTACACAAAATGGTGACTGAGTTAGCAATGAAATCTGATAGATTGATTACGAGAGAAAATAAATGGATGAGTGAGGATTATTAGGAATAAAATACGCTGGAATGGTTAGAATAGAGAAAAGTCATATTTAAGGGAGAATAAAATCTGTTTGATTGATTAGTTAATAGTTGATTCCCTCAGATTTTGGGTTATATAACCACTCAGAGGGAGGAGAACAAGGTAGGAAAAATAATGGGAATAGGCTCTTGGGAAAGGCTGGGCTGCTATAGTGCCCAGAACTTGTTTCTTTATTTTGTTATTTGGCAATGCTAAGTCTGATTTTCATCTAATTCAGTTATAATTCCATCACCATCCATACACACCACACCCAAAATTCCCAAAATTCTAAAACTACAGTTATCACCATCCATAACTGTAGACCTCCCTTATTTTAAAATAACTCTCAAAATTCTAAAACTACAGTTATCACCATCAACCCACCACACCCAAACCCAATAACTCTTAACTCTCATGGAACCAGGGCCATGGTAGGTGAATAGTGGCTTTGGAGTTGCCGATTTCTTCCCACCTCCATCCCTTCGCGACCTCCACACCCCTGCCTGCCATTGCCGCCACCACATCCTCTATACCGCCACCCATCACCATCGCAATCTCCAAACTCAAAAACCCAATAAAAATCGTGAGCATAGATTTGGGATTTCAGTGGCCGACACTTGGCCCGTTAGTCACTGTTTTTGCCCCAACCGTTGTCGACAGCGAGCTTAGATTTGGCATTTTTGGTGGCCGACGTTCTGGTGACCACTGCGAGGATCTCATGGCTCATGCGCAGATCTGACAAAGGAGGATGTGCTGCTTGTGGCTGCTGCGCAAATTTGAAGAAGAGGCATAATGGGGCACATTGGTGTTGGCTGTGATGTGTGTGTTGCATGGTGGAGCAGCAGCCGGCTTGAGTGCAGCTGTTCGCGATAGTGGCATCAGTGCAGAGGTCTGCGGTGGAGAGAGAGGCCAAGATTTGGGATCAAATAGGAAGACGGCATGGAATGAACATTAAATAATCAGGTAACAATATAAAAGTCATTTCCTTAGCTCAAATCATGTGTAAGTCACATGGAAGGAGGTCATTGTAGTCCTTTAATTATATAAGGGAGGACTGTGTTTTTTATTAAAACTAGGAGGAGTGTAATTTCGAAGAACCTCAGGGGAGGTCAGTGTAATTTGCCCATCACAACAAAGAACAGGATCTACATTGTACCAAATAAAAAGGACCAAAGAAGAAAAAAAAAGGCAAGCCTCTGTTACATACACTACAGCTAGTAACGTGTCAGCGAAATCATCAAACAAAAAAGGAAAGACAATAATTCCTTTACCATATTATTATTCTAGAAGACACAAAAAGGGGGAAGGCGGAAATGAAGGAGAAAAATCAGCTAGCAGAATAATTGGAGAAAATGGAGGGGAGAAATTAGTTACAACAAATCAGCCACAACAAGAAAAAGGAAGGAAATTAAAGGGAGGAATGTTAGGAAGGAAAGGTTATTAGAGGAGGATTATTAGTTTAAATAAATCAGGAAGAATAAGGTTGATTCCCTTAATTCTCTTTGAATGTTAATTATAAATTTAGATCATGGGGAGGGAGGTAGTCAGACAGAACTTGAGTGGACTAAGAGGGCCAAGGGACCCTTATTCCTAGACTTATTTTCCTTAATTCTGTTCTTCTGTTTTCCGCCATTTCTATCCACTATTGTAATGTTCTACAACTGAAATTCCCCATTGGAATTTCAGCATAATAAACAAACACCATTTATACAGCAGCTCTTCTCTTTTGGTACCAGTTGTTACAGCCTCTTTAGACCAAAAACACAAACGCTAATATCCAAAAAAGAGCAGCAAACCTTGGCTCAGAAACAAAGGGCACACTCAACCAAAAGAAAGAAAACCCAACTGATCAACCAGAAAAGAAAACAAAATATAGCAGCATAGCAGGGGCACACTATACACGTCATCTTCAATCCTTCATTTGCAACACACACAGGCTCAACAAAGCAGAGGCTAAAAACAGGAAAACAGAGCCCTCATCAGACCAAGAGAGGAAGAGATCGAGAGATAGAGAGCGAGAAAGGATGCTGTGATGATCCATAGTTCTCTAGGTGGAAAAAAAGGAAAGTTTATGCGTTGGAACAACACAGAGATACGAGGGCGCTGTAACACTTAGGGAGCCTTACATAGACATGGATTTTGAGTCTCACATCGGGAAACGTGTTGGAGGGGGGGTCTCCAGCTCCCCCTTATATATAGAAGTGTTTAGCCTTACTAATTCAATCAAGAGCTTGAAAGGTTCTACTTTTTAGTGAGACTATTCGCTCTAGTTCCTTTTATTATTTTCTCCCTCTTGTTATTTTGTTTGTGGGGAAGTTTTACTTCCACGTAGGATGTCAGGAGCCCTTAACATTAATGCTCCTTAGTGGTCAACCATTTTTGAGGTAAGTGGTTTTTTCACGGTCTATTTTCACACCATTATTTATTTTATGCATGTTTTGTGAAATTTTAGGAGGTGGAACTTAGTATTTTCTTTTTTTAAGTGTTTACGAAGTTAGTTATTTCCTTATTTATGAAAATAGTTATTTATTTCTTTATTTATGAAAGTAGTTATTTATGAAACTATTTTAGAACTACACGGGACCGTATGTTTTATTGCATTAAGCATGTCATGTTGCACGTGTATGAATATTTATAAATTAAGTCATGTTAAGCTATGTTCATGTTTTATCACATTATGCGGTTTAAACAGTTTTCATGGGAGTTATATCTAAGATAGGATTGTAAGTCAACGCAACCTACGTTGACCCCGGTATACCTTATACGGTCGTAATGTAGAATAGAATTCCTGTAGATTTACTAGCAAGACCGTAAAGCCCAGACAAGGCAGTTTGTAATGCTTGGTGTCATGTATCATGTAATGTAGATTAGGGCAAGACTGTAAAGCCCAAACATTTTAGGAATAGCTAAATCTTAATGCTTAGATTGTCTTTCTAGAGAACTCCCAACTTTGTTATGTTTCCAAAGGCTTTTACGTTATTATTATTATATAAATGTTTTCATGATTATTATTATATTATGTATTGCATTTGCATGTCATGACTACGAATTGTCCCATGTCGTTGTGAGGTTTGTCATTCACTGAGCGATGACTCACCCCTCATCAACCTTTTTCAGATAACATTGGCAGAGATACGTCGTTCGTAGATCTCAGCAGGTTGGGTTCTTGGTGAACTTTACGTTGTTGTGGAGTATTTTCTTCAGTTTATTTCAGTATTAGAATAGTTTATATTTATATCAGTCAGCAGAGTGCTACAGTAAACTACAAACAAAGTGTCCTATATTTTAATTATTTAATATCATATTTTATGTAAAGGACTTTATTTTATTTATGATATTTAGTTTTATTTAAAAGGTTTTCTCTTTATTTAATTATAAAAATTGGACGTTTTCATGATTAGCACGTTAGGAGGCTTTGGTAAGGGAAATAATCTCTTGCGTGCCGATCGCAATTTCTACGATCCTCACAGTTGGTATCAGAGCCATAGGTTTTTCTGGTGAGTCACTAAAGCAAGTGTCCTAAGGTAGGATCACAACTGTGACTTGATGTTACCCGAGGCCTTTAAGAAGTCAATCATGTCTAGGATTAATCAGTCAAGCAATATTAGTGTCTTGTTTCATGCTCTCATGATTTTCCTATTCCTTCCTCAGAAAAATCATGGTTGTCACGTATCTAGGCCGCATTCACCGCAACCACAGCACTAGTGCGTCAAGTTCCTGCAGTCATTTAGCGACTATGGAGCGAGCCATGACCAAATTGGCGAAAATGTTCACCGCCCAGCTTCAAATGAGAATTCAGCAGAATAACCAAGAGGCAACCATTGTTGATCACTTTAGGAGTTTGGGACCACCCAAGTTCTCAGGAAAGCTCAAGGAGGAGGATCCCTTGTCAGCGAGATGGAGAAGATGACCGCGATTCTCCATGTTTCTCTAGAGAAGGTAACGGAGTTGGCAGGCTTCCAGCCGGGAGACTAGGCCAGTCTTTGTTACAAGGAATTTCAAGACGACAGGAAGAACAGACCGTCACCTACTTGGGAAGAGTTCTCAGCAGCGTTCTTGGTGCAATTTCTTTCTTCAAGTAGGGTCGACAAGATGATCGATGAGTTGCTCTAGTTAAAGATGACGCCAGCCATGACAGTTACTGAGTATGATGAGCAGTTCACTCCTTTGTCTCAGGCAACTTCCAGCCTCATCCCCACACAGACAACAAAGGTCAAATGTTTTGTCAAGGGGCTACCTACAAATTATCATATTGGGCTATCAGTGCACACTATGTCATATGCAGAGATTGTGAATGTTACGCTTCATATCGAGACCAGCTTGACCGAGGACAGTGGGGTTTCCCCATCTGGGAAGAAGACGAAGGTACAGGGTTATTTCTCAGGCAGTTTCAGAAGTCAGGAGAAACACAGCCAGCATGGGTTGCTAGGAGACGGGTTGCTTTCTCAGAGTCCACTCCGATGCGCCCACCACCGTCGTGGACTCAGTTAGGAGACAGCATGTAGTTCGGTGCTCAAGTTCTGAGCATTAAGGTCACACCAGGCCCTAGTGTCCGACTTGCGACATGGCCCATTTAGGTGTATGCAAAAAGGGAACAAGGGAGTGTTCCAGTTGTGGCCAGAAAGGCCATATCAAGAGGGATACTCCGCCTCTAGCAGGAGAGTCGAGTCAGATTTCAGTGCAGCCGCAAGTTTCTGCTGAAACGTTCTAGTCAGCACCGCAGAACAGTAACGCGACAGAAGCCAATAGAAACAGCCCAGACAGAGGACCAGGTAACCGAGGAGAGAGTCAAGGCACTGGAGTAACCATTGAACGTCACGCCATTAGATATATCTCAGCCACGTATTGAATGTCAGTCTTTCTTATGTTAATTGTATGTCACATAGGCTTGTGTCTGCTTATATGTGATTTTATGTATGTTTATGTGCCAATATGTCATAATTTCATGCATGTTCATCTCAATCATGTCAAGTCTCTGTGTATCCATGTTTTTATGCAATTTTAGAGTCACGAACATTTGGCGGACCAAATAGGAGGAAGATTGTGATGACTCATAGTTTTCTAGGTGAAAAAGAAAGGAAAAAATTAAAAACAAAAGGAAAGCTTGTGCGTTGCAGTGCCCTATGCA
Organism: Nissolia schottii; assembly: GCA_003254905.1. NCBI lineage: Eukaryota > Viridiplantae > Streptophyta > Magnoliopsida > Fabales > Fabaceae > Nissolia > Nissolia schottii. The sequence continues at coordinate 201,472 of QANU01050275.1, forward strand.
CGGTGCAGCGGCACAAACACCACACGGGTTTTGAATCTCACATCGGGAAGCATGTTTGAGGGGGGTCTCTAGCTCCCCCTATATATAGAAGCTTCCTGTGAGTGTTTAAACTTGCTAATTCACTCAAAAGCTTGAAAGGTTCCACTTTTAGTGAGATTATTTGCTCCAGTCCTTTTTATTCTTTTCACCCTTTTGTTATTCTGTCCGTGAGGAAGCAGTGCCACCACATAGGGTGTCAGAGCTCCCAGCATTAGTGCTCCTTAGAAGTCAGCCATTTTCCAAGTAAATGATTTTCTTCACTATTTTCAGACTATTATTTACTTTTAGAATTATTTATTTTATGCATATTTTATGAAATCCTATGAGGTGGAATTCCTTATTTATGAAATTAGTTATTTATTTCTTTATTTATGAAAATAGTTATTTATGAAAATATTTACGAAACTATTTTAGAAAGTCATAAAACTATTTTAGAATTACATGGGACCATGTGTTTTATTGCATTATGTCATGTTGCATGTGTATGAATATTATAAATTAAGTCATGGTAAGCTATCAATTATCAGTTATGTTATCATGTTCATGTTATATCACGTTATGCGATTTAAACTATTTTCATGAGAGTTATGTCTAGGATAAGATTGTAAGTCAGTAGCAACCTTCTTTGACCCTAGTATACCTTGTACAATCATAACGTAGAATAGGATTCATGTAGATTTAGGAAAGACCATAAAGCTCGGCAACTCATGATGTCCAGTGTCATATATCATGTCATGTATCATGTAATGTAGATTAGGGCAAGACCATAAAGCACGAACATTTCAGAATATGCTAGAAGGATTGTCTATCTAAAGAACTCTCAACTTGTTATGTTTCCAAATGCTTTTATGTATTATGTATGATTATTATATAAATGTTTTCATGATTGTTATTATATTATGTATTACATTTGCATGTCATGACTACGAACTGTCTCATGTTAGCATATTTGATTTTTGGCGAGCTTTACGTTGTCATAAAGTATTTTCTTCAGTTTATTTCAGTATTAAGATGGTTTATCTTTATATCAGTCAGTAAAGTGCTCCAATGAACTACAACTAGAGCATCCCGTATTTTAGTTATTAATGTCATATTTTATGTAAAGGACTTCATTTTATTTGTGAAGTTTAGTTTTATTTAAAAGGTTTTCTCTTTATTTATTTATAAAAGTTGCGCGTTTACATGATTAGCACGCTAAGAGGCCTTGGTAAGGAAACTAATCTCTTGCGTGCCAGTGGCGATTTTTGAGGTTGTCACAGATGCACAACAGAGAGAGAGAGAGAGAGAGAGAGAGAGATTGAGAGAGGGTGCTTTCTTAAGGTTCAAACTAAGATGCACCGCCGCTCCACGCAACATTCAAGACGCACGTAGTTCGCAAAAAACATCCAATCCATGCAAGTTTGCAATTTTGAGTGGCGATCCCACCATGACCCAACATATCCAAGTTACTTACTAGATCGGGATGGGAAGATGCTAGCGACATCATAAAATCGCACAATGTTAACAACAATGACCACAACACTTGGGATTCTTGAGTTTCCTGATCTTCCTTAAATCAATCAGGAAGAGGAAAAGGAAGTTTGAGAAGAAAAGGAAGACGAATACGAAGAAGAGGATGAATTGGAGGAAGAAGAGGAAATGGGAGAGGTGGCCTTTGGTCACAATTCTCAGAACTTAAAATTCTAAGGAGATCAAGGTGGAAGATGAACTCGTGAAGGAGGAAAATGGGTGGCAACACCATCAGATGAAGATTGGATGGATGGAGGAAATGAGCTCAGTGACAAGTGAGAAGGTTCGGTTAATTGAAACAGAAGCAATGGGCATTGTGGGAGTTGAAGTTGACGAGTTAGTCAATGGATGGCAAACAAAAACTACTAAGTTGGCTTATCTTCCATTTTTCTCTGGGGAACATCAAGAAATTCTGGAAGTGGAACTTGGATCGTATCCATGGGACCTGGGAGGACATGACTACACTGCAGCCATACTTTCCTCCATGTTTTTCAAGATTTAGAATATCAGAGGATAATCCCCAGTTTGTCCTTCCAAATCATCACCTTTAGGACAAGGCGATTCTTTAGGAGGGGAGTATAGTCAGGAATGAAATTTGATGGATCGATTAGGAGAGAGAATAAATGGATGAGTGTGAATTATAAGGAATAAAATATGCTAGATTTGTTAGGAGAAAGAATAATCAGGTTTAAGGGAGAATTATTAGGAGAATAAAATCTGTTTGATTGATTAGCCAAAGTTAATTCCCTCAGATTTTGGGTTATATAACCAATCCGAGGGAGGCGAGCAAGGTACTTGGGAGACGCTGGGCTGCTATAGTGCCCAGAACTTGTTTCTCTATTTTGTTATCTAGCAATGCAAAATCTGATAAAACTCTTCCAAAACAATTCCAACCAGCACAGGAGACCACCACAAGGACAACAATTGTACTCCTCCTACCAAAGCCAAAGAACTCAGAAATCATAATGCATCTCCCTTCATTATTCCGACCACGAAAAACAGAGAAACCTTTGCCTTCATCTCCTCCTACCAAAGCCAAAGAACTCAGAAATCATGATGTATCTCCCTCTATTATTCCGACTGTGAAAAACAGAGAAAACTTTGCCTTCACCTTCAACACGCCTAATAAAGGAAGAAGCCAAAGACACAGCTTTATCCTTAAAGGTGGACAGCATCCAAAAATAAGTTTCACTGCCCAGTAACAGAGTCTTGATAAACCCCTGCCCCTCTTTGACAAGAAGGAGAAAGTGTTTTCCTTCATCTTCAAGAAGCAAATCAAAGCTCTTGGCTTCTATGAAAAATGGATTACCCCACCCCCCCAAAAAAAAAAAATAGAAGAAGAGACCAAGAAACTGTTAGGATAGATAGGAGCAAAAACAGGCTGAATAAATAAATAAATAATAAAAAAGAACCCTGAAACACAGCACGAGAAGAATAAAGAATTAATGTAAAATGTCCTCTACATATGCTTGAACCCTGCCAAAAACCACAAACAGAGCTAGAGAACTGCCAGAAACATGCTGGACAAGAGAGTCAGAAGTGCAGGGGCCAAAACAGCCTTGCACACCGCCCATGAGCGGTGTGTGGCCAAAGAAGCAGGGAGAGAAGGTGGTGCATGCAGATGCCTGCCACGAAAACTGTAGACGCACTTTCGGTGACCAGCAGGATAACTGGTGACTGAGCCATCATCTAGTCACTGACAGGTGGATCTGCCTCCAGCAATGGCTTCTAATGATTGGCAATGAATGTAAGGGAACGGTACATTTTGAAATTCATAAAGTCCAGAGGAGAGAGCTCTGATGTATACGATTCATCATGTATAATTCTTTCACGAACATCATATATCAAAGCTATCCGAAGCATTGTAATTAATATAAAAACAGTGGTAAAAGAAAAGCAAACTAGTACTACAAAAATACAAAGCAGCAAGAAATTTATAAATCAAGTTAAGGTTTTGGACATACACAGGTCCAAGTAATGTGATCATGCTTCTAAAACCGAGATATCTTGATGCAGCACCAAGAAAACCCTGGAATATATTGGATTTCATATAAGGAACATAGTAACATACAGTAAAATAAACAGAAACAGTAGTTTATTTTTTGCACAAAATGAATACACGTCACAAAGTTTGTCAAAATAAATCAGTAATAATACTATGCTTAAGGTGATTCAGAAATGTTAACATAAACTGGCTGAACCATGGAATCACAAACAACAACTGGGCCTTTTCCCCCTACGTGGGGTCGGCAACATTGATCAAGTGACGCCATAGTGCCTTGTCAAGGACCATGTTTTCATGTAGACATTAACCTCTAAATCTTTTTTAATAGTTTACTTTATAGTTTTTTTATGTCTCTCCGTATCTCTAGTTAATGAGTTACTCATCATTTAATATACTCTCCTTACTAGGGTTTCTACCAGTCTTCTCCTCACATGTCCATGAATCATGGAATCACATTGAATTTAATTTTGATTCATTGTCCATGCAAGAAATCAATACTAAGTGCGGATCAATACTCTCGCATATTAGAAAATTTGTCACAGTTCAAACTACAAAATGCTTTAGTTGCTCAACTGTGTAACTAATAGTGTGTAGAGTATGAACACATTTCATATTTGGCTATTTGACTGATGCATATGAATTTGGAGTTCCAAACTATTTTTTAATAAATAATACATTAACTCTTGGCTTCAGAAATGCAAGTCTATCTATCAAATTTAATAATTTCCTACCACTGCCTATGAATGAATGGCATAAACTTAGAAGCACATCAATTTGTGCTGTCGGGCACCTGTTTTGCTGCAAGCAAGGCTGCTCTGGATTCTAGATTCACAATAGCTAATTGTCCGCCCTGGAAATCATAAAGAACAAAATGCATGTTTAAGTTATACTTGAAAAAATACTACCCGCGCTACCATAACACCCATCAATACCAATATATACCTTCTTCATTAATTCTTTCTTAATCTGGTAGTTAGCAGCTTCTGTAAACAATTTCCCAGATAGTTTCCTTGCTAACTACAAGTCAGCATCTTGACATGAAAATGAGAGAAAGAGAGAGAGAGGGAGAGAGAGAGAGCAAACTGCATTCTTTTGTAGATAGATTGAAGATAGAATAAACCAACACAGATATCATTCCATTACCAATTGATACATCTTTGCCAATGTGAATGCACCACCTCCCTGTAAAAGACAATGAAGAAATTAGAAATCACAAAGCATGCCTAGAAATAAAAAAATAGTGACATGTAAAATGAGTCATGAACTAATTAACAATGAAACAACCTTCAAAATAATTGATCGAAGGTCTTCTGCCCCAACTTTTAAAGCAGCAAGAGACTGCACTTTCCATTGATTGAGTCCGAGTTCTAGATTCCCCTGGCTGTCAGATGGCGTGCATATGTCCAATAAGCTCGGAACATTTCCTGATTCTTCACTACAAGAATATTGAAGCTCTTGATCATCGCTAAATAAGCATTAAATATCTGCATTTTCCCAAAAATATAAAATGGGGAAAAGCTACAGACCCTGAGTCGTAGTGCAACAAATGGAGGAAAATTTCTAGTTCTAGGTCTTGAGTTGACAATTTGGTTGAGCAAGTTATATTCAATTTTTTCCTGAGTTGAAGCAATACATTTCTATATGATGGCCTCCAACCCCTGCGAATAACAAATGAATATATAATGAACGAAGGGAAAAAAAAAAGGAAGGAAAGCAAAAAAAATGAATGAATGAATAAATAAAGAAAAAAAATAAGGAACCTTAACGTAGAGCGGGCATCGGCGGCAAGGAAGAAAAATCGGGACTCAAGTGCAGCAATGAACTGTTGGCGTTGTTGAAGGTCGACCCCAATCATGGCTCGGTCGACGTCCCCCACTCTATTTGTACTTGTGATTGATTTTAGCAAAGGGCTCAAGTAGCTGCAGGTTTTCAAATTTCAAAAGATTGATGATGCACGATTACCAAACATCAACATTACAAGATATTAACATCAATTAAATTAANATTCATCATGTATAATTCTTTCACGAACATCATATATCAAAGCTATCCGAAGCATTGTAATTAATATAAAAACAGTGGTAAAAGAAAAGCAAACTAGTACTACAAAAATACAAAGCAGCAAGAAATTTATAAATCAAGTTAAGGTTTTGGACATACACAGGTCCAAGTAATGTGATCATGCTTCTAAAACCGAGATATCTTGATGCAGCACCAAGAAAACCCTGGAATATATTGGATTTCATATAAGGAACATAGTAACATACAGTAAAATAAACAGAAACAGTAGTTTATTTTTTGCACAAAATGAATACACGTCACAAAGTTTGTCAAAATAAATCAGTAATAATACTATGCTTAAGGTGATTCAGAAATGTTAACATAAACTGGCTGAACCATGGAATCACAAACAACAACTGGGCCTTTTCCCCCTACGTGGGGTCGGCAACATTGATCAAGTGACGCCATAGTGCCTTGTCAAGGACCATGTTTTCATGTAGACATTAACCTCTAAATCTTTTTTAATAGTTTACTTTATAGTTTTTTTATGTCTCTCCGTATCTCTAGTTAATGAGTTACTCATCATTTAATATACTCTCCTTACTAGGGTTTCTACCAGTCTTCTCCTCACATGTCCATGAATCATGGAATCACATTGAATTTAATTTTGATTCATTGTCCATGCAAGAAATCAATACTAAGTGCGGATCAATACTCTCGCATATTAGAAAATTTGTCACAGTTCAAACTACAAAATGCTTTAGTTGCTCAACTGTGTAACTAATAGTGTGTAGAGTATGAACACATTTCATATTTGGCTATTTGACTGATGCATATGAATTTGGAGTTCCAAACAATTTTTTAATAAATAATACATTAACTCTTGGCTTCAGAAATGCAAGTCTATCAATCAAATTTAATAATTTCCTACCACTGCCTATGAATGAATGGCATAAACTTAGAAGCACATCCATTTGTGCTGTCGGGCACCTGTTTTGCTGCAAGCAAGGCTGCTCTGGATTCTAGATTCACAATAGCTAATTGTCCGCCCTGGAAATCATAAAGAACAAAATGCATGTTTAAGTTATACTTGAAAAAATACTACCCGCGNATTTCGCGTAATAAATGAATATATGAGAGATTTATTAAGACCAAGAATTTTAAACCACCAACTATATTTTTCATAATGTCAATCAAGGTAATAGTTTCGTAATCTCGTAAAATTCCGAGAGATCTGGATCAACTATCTTTCGTCGCCAGAATTTAATTACCTATCGAAGATATCTGTAAAACATATTTCTATGAAAGTTAATTTACGAATATCTTGGAATAATTTAAATTCCTTATTGGAAAAGGCATTAGACTATGATTGTATGTTTAGAAAAATTTATAGGAAATTCATTAAATTGTCGCACATGTACAACCACGCATGTACACGAAAATTTAACGACCAAACACAATCAAACACATTATTCACATTAATTCAATTTTCCCCCAAGAGATTCAGCTTTTAGCCGTGAATCTCATGGCATTGTCCCCCAAAATTAATTAACTTTTCCTAGTCAAAACAACGTCATACCTTACACTATGCACACCATACTTTGCACTATACACACAATATTCACTATTTATCAATTTAAATTCATTTTCTTCCAAAAAAAAATTCCAGCTCCCAGTGGTAGCCCAAAATTAATTAAGTTTTCTTCAAAATTAAATCAATTATTGCTCCAAAATTGAACAAGAATAATCACACACCCTTACACTTTTCTATCCTATCACTTACATTCTTTTAATCAATCATTTCTCACCAAATTAAACATGCACAGCGCACAAAACAGCCATAGCAGCCCTCACATTCATCAATCACTCAACAAATCACTTACTCATTTCACTTACGCACACGCACTTTCTTACCATACCTTACCTCCACCCATGCTCCCATCATTTCACCTTTTTGTAAATTAAATTAATTTTCCTTGTAAAATCAGCCCATGGTCGTGTAGCTTTCTTCCTCTCTAAAGAGAATTTCACTCTTCCAATTGTCTATAAAAGGCAAACCAAGCTAACCTAGAAGACCACTTCTCTTCTTCTTAAAAAAAAAACTTGCTTCTTGCTCCCTATTTTCCTTTGCCTTGAAACCGAGTTTGCATCCCCCAAATCCTCTCATCTTCACTTTTCATCTTCTTCCATTAACAAACAAGAAAGAGCACTACACCACCATCCCATAAAAAAAAAAACCCCTCTCATTCCCCTACAAAGCCTTAAACACAACACCACCATCCTCACAAATTTTCCTCACCTTCCCTCACCCAAAACCGTAGTCACCCTATCTTGACTCTCTCAAATTTTCTCTTGAGCAAAGTGATAAAAAAGCTTTCGAGACACCAAAGCTCTAACGGACTCTACTCAAAGTTTCTTTTACCCCCTCAAAATCCTCTTACAAGTGGTAACTCTTGATGACCACTACTTAGGTGGCCTATGTGTGAATATTGTTTGTATATATTATGTTGTTGCGTGCTTGAAAAGCTAGTGGTGTTTCTTTGTGTTTTGTTGGGATATGAGGGTACATAAGTATGGATAAAAGTTTTAACATGAACATAATGATTTCTAGAGTGTTACAAGAAAGAGGGAGGATTCGGTTTTGAGGGTAAAACTTGGGAAAATATTTGGTTAGAAGTGTTAGAGGAGAGTGTAAAAGAATCTTGGTAGTGCATGGTAGTAAAAGAATAAAAGAAAATGAGGGTGTATGAAAGAAGAGAGCAACTCGGTTTTAGGGGTTAAAAGGTTGGAAAAATGAGAGTTTTTAGTAGATGTGGTGGTAAGAGTATAAAAGAAAGACAAGAGTGTGAGTGTACATAAGGGTGTCATAAACTTCAGAAGAATAAAAATGAGTGTGCAAGAAAAAGATGGGGTTTCATGTTAGAGAGAAAAATATGGGTCAAACGAGTCTTGAAAAGGTAAGTGTGAGTATAAGTGGAGTTAGACTTCATTAAGGTGTGTAAAAGACTTCAAGATAATATTAAGAGTAAGAAGTTTCATGAGTCTTTAAGAAATGCATATATCCTAAAAAGCACTAGAGCACCATAGTTTATGAATCATGAGGTGTGATTAACTGAATTTTATGCGCTATATATTTATTGTTGTGCATCACAAGGAAATGGGCTATCATTAGAGTGTTAGAATAACCCTAGATAACTAGAAGCTAAATCACGTAAGTATAGAAAGATAATAATGGACCTTAGGAAAATAAGCAAGATCTTAAGAAGGTTCCGGCCACAGTGGTCCCGATATACCTTGAAGATATGTACGTAGTTATATAATAAGAAACCCCCTTCTCTTGGCACATCAATGGACGCGCCCCTCACCATCCTGCAAATGGAATGGTAATGATAAGAAAACAAGCTTAAAACTTGCTAAAGAAGATACAACATGATGATAAAAACATGATACGATGAGAAAGTCATGATATGACGAAAGAAAAGAAATTTTCAGTAGGCAAAGTATGCTACGAAAGCTAGAAATATGATACGAAAGCATGAGTCCACCCCCGGTCTTGTCACAGGGCAAGACTCCTCACCACCCTGCATGCAAGGATAGTTACTTTTATGTATATGTCGATTTTAAATGCATCTGTACTTTTTGTACAGACTACATGGATTAGTGTACCATTAGTTTTTATTATCTATGTGTTGTAATTGTAATAGTAATTATGTAATGAAACCAGTTATGCAATGAATATTTGGACCACCTTGTTGATTGTATGTTAAATTTGCCACAATTGCTTTGCTTATATATTATGACTATTAGACGTTTAAACCCCTAGGCTCTATCGCTTGCAATACATGTTTTATCATACGCATGGCTCATATTTCCTATTTCATAAATAAAATAAAAAGTTTTAAATTGGTCCATATTTTCAAGTAAATGATATTTCCAAAGACATTATAGGATTAAAAGTATTTCAACCAAAGCAGATAACAACCTTGTGAGCATTCTTTATGACTTAAGCGTGAGCAACTAGCAAGAATGTTACACAGGCAACGACATGCATGATTCAGTGAGCCGTGAACAGCGTGTGGCGGCGTGTGTGGGTTCACAGTAAGTATGAAAGATTGAGGGTGAAAGGCAAAGCGCTTCAGCTGTGAGTTGTGTGTCAATATGTGATTTCTTGCCAAATTGCCAATGCATTTCCACTTACAAAGCTGTGAATTGTAAATTTGTGATTCAGTGTGAAAGAAAGCACTTGTCTAAGTTGTCTTCAATTCACTCTTCAGCTTTCAAGTATGTTTTAAATCAGAAAGTAATTATTGTAATTATTGTGTCCCATGATAAATTTTGTTATTTTTCAAGACTTCGTAGCTTTTGATATTATGAATTATAATTTATAACTCTAAGTTGTGATTTGACAATGAAAGTTGTGACTTGTGTGGATTTATTTTGGTTATGTGGATTTTATAATGTAGGTGTGCCTTATGGATTTACTATAATTATTTGGATTTGACAATTAAGGTGTGACTTATAGATTCTTTTGTATATATAATTGTATGAATGCGCATGTTATATACTTTGGTAGGATCTACGATCCGAGTTACGATTCCACATTTTACGTTTTTGAACCTTCGTTCTGATCCTACATACGATCTCGATCAAACCGTGGGCATGTCAAATGGACTATTCCACCTTTATTTGGTCTAAGTATATCAGCTAGGACCCAAGAGCACACACGACCAATAACCCATATTCATGAACTTTTACATGAGTTTAAAGCCCACGAGCTTAGTCGATTTAGGTAGTCTTTAATTTTTTTTTTTAAATTCCTAGTTTTTTGGAATTTTTTTCAAAAAGTCAAGGTTGGCCAATAACATTGAACAAAGCAAAAAAAAAAAAAAATCAATAAGGGATTGGCCCATGGGTTGCATTGATTGGCAATGTCAACCCAATTCGTTAGTTAGCCTTAATACACATAAAAACAAAAATAAAATGTCACGTCCCAACTTAGAACATGACCACACGTAGGGCTACTGCCCTACAGAAGCATTAACGTGGCATACTAAATATGGTAGAATAATGGGCTAACTCATGGAACCTTCGACCTAGCTCACTAGCACTAAGTATGGGCTAGATGGGCTTGGGGCTTACTAGCCCATCAATAAGGGGGCTTTATGGGCTAGGGGGTTATGATTAGGGAGTTTGTGGGCTAGCCAATTCATAGGTGCATTATTGCCACCAGTAAGGTTTTTAAATTGTTGGGGGCTATGATTTGGGAGTTTGTAGGCTAGCCAATTCACAGGGGTTTTATCGTCACCTCCAAGGTTTTGCAATTGTTAAAGGGCTAGTGTGTGTGTTTTTAATCTCTACACTAATATAAAACCTTTGAAGCACTTTAATTTTTAAGGATAAAATTGAAATTAACATGTCTACATTTATACAATAGTTTTCATTATCCAAAAACAATTGATTCACCCAAATATCAAAATTTTATTAAAAAACGTGGCTGGGGAGACATGAAGTGTCTCTCAAACCCTATAGTATATATAACGGGATCAGTCAAACATGTTAACTTATCCCTTGACATAGTATTAAGGAAGGTCAAACTTAAACTTTTAGGTCTCTATTAACAATAACTCTTTTGATTTAGTTCTCTTTGCTATGTAAATAATATTCTTTTACGTTTTGTTTTAATAAATTATTCAATTTAAATTATTATTTGATCCAAGGGCGCAACAGTCCCAATCTTAAGCTTTATAAACTTCGCCAAACTAAGTGAAACCTCAACTGCAAATGGTATTAACAACATCAACAACACCCTCACTCTTACCCTCAATAACAACAACATCACTAGATCTAGCATCAAAATGCAACCTAGATCAACATCACAACCTCTTTTCTGTTAGGAAAGCCGAGTATATGTAGCAAAAAAAAATCACAAGCACACAGTGAAAATAAACATTTTTTTCACTTGAATTGAACTTATGAGAAAAATAATATATGACAAACAATATATCTAACGGTGGAAAAATTAGATAAGCAAAACAGAGAGAATATACACTAATTTTCAATGCGGGACACTCCCAATAAAATAGACACAAAATCACAGGACCTCCATAAAAGTTTCACTATGATATATCAATAAATGTATCTCAAAAACAAATTTTAGTCACTAATAAAATAGTGAAATAAATATTAGAGCAACATATACAAAAAAAACCTCACACCAGGTAAAAACAACTAAACACTAACAATTTTTAAAATAAGTGGCTGAAGTCGTGTTGAAAACAGAACACAAAATAATAGTCAACAAATATCAGAACAAGCCAAAAGTATATCAAAAAAGCAAACCGGCAACACTATTATAAGTGATGTTTTTGCTGCTTTTATATGCTATGCATATCCTTCCTCTTACGTTGCATATACAATAATAAGAATTTTCAAATCATTAAATTAAAACGAATTTGTTTTGATTTTTTTTGATAAACTAATAATAGATAAAATAAATGTTGAATCGAATTTGATAGAAATTATAACACAACACTTTTACCATCGCTAGTTGCCGCCCCAACTGTCACCAATGTTGGCTCCCCTACATATTTATCTCGGTTGTTGTGTTCTCCTATTTTTGCATATGCACATGCCATCTTTAAACTCATGCATACATACATATACATACATATATATATATATATGTATATATATATATATACACACATATATATAGACACAAAAACAACAAAGAGATTTGAGAAACTATACATCTATTTTAATTTCGGCAACAATGTTGGCACAAACAAAGGAGTCGAAGATGGAGGCTGTGTCAGATGACAAGGATGACAATGAATGGAATGAACTGTGACTGTGGTGATGTGGGTGGTGGTCAATGGGTTGAGAGTGCGATAATGTATGTCATTGTTGGAGAGAAAGAAGGACATCAGTTCATTTGAGGGAGGTGTGATGAAGGTGAAAGGAAAGAAAGTGAGAGAGAATCAAGGAAGAGAGTTGAAGAGAATAGGGAGAGAAAAGTAATTTTGAGAATTAAAAAATAATAAAATATTATTTAGACCATTTTATTTTTTGAAAGTCTCATCTCAATTATAACACTTAAAATGATCAACTCTCAGTATTTGTGTATTTGATATTAGTAAAAAGATTAATAAACATGAGCACTACACAAAATATTATATATTTTGTACCTAACTAAATTAGGTCGTGGAAGACAGAAATTTTATGTATCTCCCTCATCTTGTTTCAAATGTCAAACGCAGTGATAAGTTGAAAAATAAATTGAAATACGGTTTTGAGTTGGAAATGGGAAAAATAACGATGGTGTGTGGTGTTAAACTTAAAATAACGAAATGAGAGGACATATCCGAAAGCATCTTCTATTCCAGCAGCCCACCACAGCAGCAGCAAAGCATAGCATAGCAGATAGTACTGGGAGGACAGCAGCAACAGCCAACAGGGAAGGGAAGGCGACCCCTGCAACAGCCGGCTGCTCACATTCACCGGTCCTACTTTCTTTCTCCACTCCTCCCTCTATTTTCTTTTTTTTATTTTCGAACCCATTTTCGTCCAGCAAAACCCAGAAATGAAAAGTTATTCTGGAACCAATGAATGTAAATGCCAGATCTTGATTCTCCGTTCCCTTTTCGTAATGGA